>CM038793.1:48555490-48692018 GCA_021764765.1 Vicia sativa | reverse complement strand
TGTAAACAAAATCAATATACTATATGATGGTCAGATCGGCAAAGCTGAGTCGAGAAGGCATTAGTCAATCACATTGATGTCGAAAGTGGGTGGATTTAGGAAATTTTGTTGTGCCTCAAAGTAGATAGAATCAAGGCGGTTTCCTTTTGAACCACGAAGAGTCAAAAATAGAGATCGTGGGTAGTTGCCTCGGAAGATCGTGGGTTAAAGGCTTTTGAATGGATGGTGAAACATGAGCGGAGATTGCGAAGATTGGATCTCGTTCGTTGATTAGCTTTATGATTACCTTGTAATTAGTATAAATAAGTTATAATGTTAAGAATTATGGGTGTTCATTTGTACTCTCAAATTATTGCTAACACTACTCAATTTCGCTAAAGGAAGAAAAATGCGCATAGCTTTGATGAGCGTGAATTACCACACTTTTATTTCAATGCAATCAATTTACATTTAGCTTTGTCTTTATTGCTTTTCGTTTACTTACTTTCATTTGCTTGTTGGTCACGGGTCAATAGCCACTATTCACCAAAACATCACGTAAGCTGTGGTCACGAGCCACCAATAGTCGGAATCCTTCTTGTGTGGAAAGCCATTGCCTTTATTTCCTTAGGCTCTAGAAACCGTTTAGATCAAAGGTTATTTAGTTTACAAAAGTAGTGTAATTCACGAAACCTTGCTTACGTATCTTGAGATCAACTGGTGATCTGTGGTAACCCATAATTTTGGGACTTAGGAGGAGGTTGTTACCATTTTCCACAGTAAACAAATTGGCAAACTGATGGGACCAGGTTCTAAGTGTTACAGTTTCATTATAATTTATCTTAGAAGTGCATGAAACTTAGAAGTGAAAATTCATTGATAAGAAACCACCACATGACACCCCAAATTAATTCAAGTATTAAATAATTAGAAATTAAATTATTAATTTAATTAAAGGTTTAATTATTAATATTTTTGGATTAATGGGTTTAATTATTCAATTAAATAAAGGAGAGTTGGGGGTGTAAAGTTGAATTGGAGGTGTATGGAGTAAAAAGCTTTACTTAATCCTAATTTATTTATTTCTATTATTTGGCAAATAAAAGGAATAAATAAAATAATAAAAGGAACAAGTGAGAAAGGAAATAAGGAATTGCATTCATTGAGATTGGAAAAAAAAGAAGAAATAGCCGAAATTGATTCATCGGCGGGTAATGGGTTAGTCGATTATTATGCCTTATAGGTTTGATGGCGATAGAATAATTCAATCCGTTAGGAATCTCGAATCGAGATAATTGAATATACTAACGTTATAATCTGACGTAAAACCGATTGGAATTGGTATGAGCGGTGAATTTGTAATATGAATATAAGCTAATTAGAACAATTGATTTTGTGATCAATTGGGTGAAAAATCAGTAACTAATTATGTTTTGTGATCATATGATGTTTGGTAATGATTGGAATTAATGGGAATTTGTAGCAGTGGAGAAAATTTAGTTTTGGGTGAAAACTAACATGTGAGTCGACACAGGCAATATGGATCGTGCAAGCGGTGGGATTTTGAAAACGAGAAAGCGCGTGCATCGATCGCAGAGCCATACATCGAGGCCATGTAAGGAAGCAGAACTTATGCATCGACCACAAGATCGTGTGAATCAGGCATCTTGAACAAATTTTGAAAATCAGGAAAAATTTTGTATGCATCGTGCATCTGAAGCATGTCGACACATGCGATCTGTGTTGATGCATGAACGCCATCGATACATACTAGGTATTTTAAAAAAATGGCAGAATTTTAGCATGCATCGATGCATCGTTCTATAATATCGTCTGAGCAGCCCATGTATGTTGACATGAGCTTATGGATGCGACCTAAGGCGGGGCGAGGGGATTTTCGAAAATGATTTGATCATATCTTTTGAACCGTAACTCCGATTAGGCGTAGTTGGTATCGTTGGAAGCTTAGAGCAGTACTATCAATCTGAATAATTTCAATACCAATAATTGAGATCTGGAAGAATTATTTTGGCTTCCGTAATAAGAGTTCGTTGTTGTGAATTATTTGTTTTGAGTATATATGGTATGTTAAACGTGGTTCCATTAACTGGATGCTCATGATTCTATTACCATATGTTTTAAATTGTTAATTATCATTGGAATAATGTTTTGTGATTTTATTCCATGTTTGAAGCTGTTGCATGCTTCAATGTGCATGCATGAGCATTGGTAATGGTTCATTCCCATTGTGAATTGAACTTGTAGGGCCAATAAGCTGTACCTAATGGATGAAGTGGTGTGGCTAGATTCTTGACCCGGTGATGTATGGACGAATCATGGATTGATGCTATTTTCAGGGTGTAAGCGGAGCGAGGGTGTGGACTTGGTTCACGATTGGTACCACATGCATTTGAGTTTGCATTGCATATGCAATTGGAACATGTTAGGATGATTTCCGATGTTTCAATTGCATCTGTTATTGTATGTATAATGAATATATGAATTGTGTAGTGAATTGTATGCTAATGTTGTTAACAAGGGTGAATAATGAATTGATTTGTTTTATTGTTTGAGAAATGTATAATGCACTTAATCTTTATGAAATCTCACCTTACTTTTATGATTTAGATTGAGGTATAGCTGCTAGAAATTGGTGAGGACAACTTTTAAGTTGTGCTACATAGTTAAGCGTGTCGGTGTCATGCTCAGTAGTTGTAACACTTTGGGGAGCGATTGATTAGAATTTTTATGGATTTAAAAGCTGGTTGTTTTGGTTTATGTTGGAATTATTATTGATTTAATTATTCCGGTTTTTATATTATATTTCATTTAAACATAATCCTTGGTTTAGTTTTCTTTCATAAGTTCTTGATAAAAATGCATGATTCTTGTTTTGGTTATTTGAATTAATTAAATGTGGCGCCTTGATGTTATGAATAAAACTCTTAAAATTATATAAATCTGGGTAAATTAGAAGGGTGTTATAATAGTGGTATCGAGCATAGTGGTCGTGTGACAGTGTCTTAATGTCCTTTATCCTTTATGCGACAAGTGTGTACAACAACATCGGTACTTGTTGCTTCGATTGCTTATTGCGGTAGTGTGAAACTAGTGGGGAGAAGATATGCTTCCGGTATGTTCGATTGTAAGTAATTAGTGCAGTGCTTGCTTGAGAGACAATGCAAAGTGGTTAAGTTGTTGGAATCATTTAGATCATGAGTCATAGTTAGAAGTGCAAAATGGTGAGTATGATTACGAGAGCGAGTGTTGGTAATGATGATTTATACTCCGATTATGATTATCGGATGTCTATGACAAATTGAGGACTTGATCACATAATCTCTTGTTGATAGTAGGCGGAATCGTATTGGATGGTATACAATTGTCTTGCTATCTAAATGGGGCATAAAGTGATGAATATGAATGAATTTTGTTAGAAGCTTGTGAACCATATGAGTGGACGAAGACTCTAATAAGGACAATGAATTAAGATGGATGATCGGTTATGTAGTGTTAAGATGGTGTTGTGGTGTTTATGTTGTATTCTTGACGGAGGTGAAAGGAAAAGCTAAGAGTGATGAATTTCCGTTGGTGAATGAATTTCGAAGTGTTTTAGGAAGATGTTAGTGGTGCCACGAGAGAGAAGTGGGTTGCTATGGATTTGATTCACAGGAACTAGTCAGGTGTCAATGGCGACTTATCGCATGTCGGCATCTGAATTGTGAGTTGAAGAAGCAGTTGGAAGAATTACTTGAGAAGAAGTTTATTCGTCCTAGTGTTTATTGAGTGTGGTGCTTTCTTGTGTTGTTGGTTAAGAAGAAGAGAGGTTCAATGAGGCGTGTGTATTGGTGGGCGGTGAACAAAGTGACAATCAGAATCGGGTATCCATTGCGGTTGATGATTTGATGGATCGATTAGTTGGAGCTTGTATTGATAAAAGATTGATTTGAGGTCGGATATCATGATTAGTGTGACGGAGATATTGACGCATTTAGAGCGGTATGGACATTATGGTGCATGCGTTTGGAGTTACTAATGCACTGGTGTTTTATGGAGTATATTAACAGGATGTTTCATCGTATCTTGATAAATTCGTGGTGGTATTTATTGATGATATTACGATCTATTGAAGAATGATGAAGAACATCGAGACATCTTAAATTATGTTGGAGCTGTTGAAAGAAAAGTTGTATGCAAAGTTGTCTAAGTGAATTACGGTTAAGTGAAGTAAGCTTTCTTGGTCATGTGATTTCCAGAATGCTATTCTTTATTGATCCTACAAAGTAAAAGCGGTATCTCGGTGGGGCGAAGAATACTTTAGAAATCCATAGTTTTTTGGTCTTGCGGAGTTACTATAGAAAGTTCATTGAAGGTTTTGAAGTTAGCTTTGCCGTTGACTAAGTTGACAAGAAAGGGTCGGCGTTTGTTTGGGATTACGAATGTGAGAAAAGTTCCAAGAGTTGAAAAAGAGGTTGACTAGTGCTCGATTACATTTTGCGAATCGTGAGAATCTTTTGTTGTGTATTATGATGCGTCATTGATGGGATTGGGTGGTGTTTTGATGCAAGATAAGCGGGTTGTGGCTTATGCTTCAAGACAATTGAAGGTTCATGAAAATTATCGACTCATGATCTAGAAATGAGGAGGGTATTTGTTACGAAATTGTGGAGGCATTACTTGTATGGTTCTCGATTTGAGGTATTCGGTGATCATAGAGTCTCAGTATCTCTTGATCGAGAAAGAGTTGAACATTAGGTAGAGGAGATGGTTGGAATTTCTCAGGATTATGATTTTGGTTTGAATTACCATCCAGATAAGGAGAAACGTTATTGCAGATGCATTGGTAGGAAGTCCTTGCATATGTCTATGTTGATGGTGCGTGGTAGGTTAGTCGGCAGTTCGAGACTTGAGTTTGGTATCTTGAGACTACTTGATAGTGTTAAATTGGGTATGTTGAGTTGACTAGTGGTATTCTTGAAATTCAGGCTGGCGGGAATGATGTTGTTTTGGTAGATAAGTTGACATTGATTAACCAAGGTCAAGGAGGTGAATTCAGAATTGATGAGAATGGTGTTATGAGATTTGGTGATAGAGTGTGTGTTTCGGATGTTGCAGAACTTCGGAAAAGTATTTTGGAAGAAGGACATCATAGTGGATTAGTATTCATCCGGTGCTACTAAGATGTATCATGACTTGAAAAGTTATTTTGGTGGCCTGGAATGAAAAAGGAAATTGTTGAGTTTGTTTATGCTTGTTTGGTTTGCCAGAAATCAAAGATTGAACATCAAAAACCGTCAGGATTGATGGAACCGTTGTTTGTTCCGGAATGGAAATGGGATGGCATTTCTATGGATTTTATGTCTGGTTTGCTGCAAAGGGCGACGAAAATTTGTGATTCTATTTTGGTTATTGTTGATCGGTTGACAAAATCCACTCACTTTATTCCGATAAGAATGGATTATCCTATGGAAAGGTTGGAAGAATTGTATGTTGAAGATCGTGGTTTGCCGTATTCCTTCTAGTATTATGTCGGATAGAGATCAAGGTTTAAATCTAAGTTTTGGACGGATTGCAAGAAGCTTTGGTACTAAGTTGAGGTTGAGTTAAGCTTATCATCCATGAAGACAGATGGTGACGGAGAGACGATTCGATCGTTAGAGAGTTTATTAGGGCTTGTGTGTTGGAGAAGGTGGAGCTTAGGATAGTTATCTACCATTGATTGAGTTTACACAATAGTTTTCATTCGAGTATTGGTAATCCGTTTGAGCATTGTATGGTAGGAGGTGTCGGACACCGTTGTGTTGGTACAGTCTGGAGAAAATGTTGTGATTGGACGAAGATTGTCAACGAGACTTCAAAAAGATCAAGATGATTCGAGGAGAAGATGAGAAGCTACCGAGTCGTCGGAAGAGTTATCATGATAAGAGGAAGGATCTTGAGTTTAGTGAAGGAGATCGTGTGTTTATGGAGTTACTCCGGAGTAGGTGGTATTGGTCGAGCCTTGAAGTCAAAGATTTGACTCCGCGCTTTATTAGTCCGTGTCAGTTACCAGAAGGTTGAAGAGTTGCTTGTCAGTTGCTTTACCACGAGTCATTGCAATTTGCATGATGTTTTCCATGTATCTCAGATTGAGGAAGTACATTGTTGATCCGTCTCATGAGATTCGTTAGATGTGTCTGGTGTAGAGATAATCGATTGTTGAAGCATTACCTGCGAAATTGAGGATCGGAAGGTGAAACAATTACGTGATAAAGAGATAAGCATTGGTGAAAGTAGCTTGGGAGGACCGGTGGAAATGTAACTTGGAGGCTGAGAGGATGAAGGACTCGTATCCGAACTTTCGTCTAAGGTATATTTTAGGGGCGAAAACTCTTTTAGTAGGGATAGTTGTTGACACAAAATTAATTCAAGTATTAAATAATTAGAAATTTAATTATTAATTTAATTAAGGTTTAATTATTAATATTTTTGAGATTAATGGGTTTAATTATTTAATTAAATAAAGGAGACTTGGGGTGTAAAGTTGAATTGGAGGTGTATGGAGTAAAAGCTTTACTTAATCCTAATTTATTTATTTCTATTATTTGGCAAATAAAAGGAATAAATAAAGGAATAAAAAGGAACAAGTGAGGAAAGGAAATAAGAATTGCATTCTCGTGAGATTGGAAAGAGAAGAGAAAGGAAAAAGCCAAATGCAGAAATTAGAAGATTCATCGCGAGGTAAGTGGGAGTTGAGTCGATTATTATGCCTTATAGGTTTTGATGAGCGATAAAATAATTCAATCGGTTAGTAATCTAAATTCGGATAATTAAATATGCCTAACGTTATAATCAGACATAAAACCTTGATTGGAATTGGTATGAGCGGTGAATTGTGTAATATGAATATAAACTAATTAGAACACTTGATTCGTGATCAATTGGGTGAAAAATTGCGATAATTAATTACATTTTGTGATCATATGATGCGATAATGATTGGGATTAATAGAATTCGTATGATGGAAAAGAAAGATTTTGGGTGAAAACTAATTGTGAGTCGACACAAGGCAATATGGATCGTCTGCAATGATGGAATTTTAGAAACCAAAAGCAAAGAAAGCGCATACATCGTGATAGAGCGTGCATCGATCCATGTGGGAAAAGCAGAACTTATGCATCGACAAAGATTTGTATGAATCAATGCATCTTGGACAACTTTTGAAAATCGAGAGAATTTACTTGTGCATCGATGCATCGAGCATGTCGACACGTCAATTATGATGCATAGACATGCATCGATACATCTGAAGAGATTTTAAAAATGGCAGAATTTTAGCTGTATGCATCGATGCATCGTTCTATGTCGATACAAGCAGCCATGTATTGACACATGAGCTTATGGATCGACCTAAATTTGGCGGGAATGGTAGGATTTTCTAAAAGCGATTTCGATCATATCTTTGCAACGTAACTCGAATTAGGCGTGGTTGGGATCGTTGGAAAGCTTAGGCAGTACTATCCAATAAGAATACTTTCAATACCAATAATTGAGATCTGGAGGAATTATTTTGCTTCCATAATAAGAGTTAGTTGTGATTAATGAATATTTGTTGAGTATATATACGTTATGTTAAACCGTGGTTGCATTAACTTTAGATGCTCATGAATTACTTTCCCATATCTTGTGTTATTAATTAGCATTGGAATAATGTTATGATTTTATTCGATGTTTGTTGTTGCATGCTTCTAATGTGCATGCAGGCATTGGTAATGATATTCCTGTTATGCGAATTAAACTTGGGCAAATAACCGTACCTAATGGATAGAGGTGGTGTGGCTAGATTCTTGACCCGGTGATGTATGGGAGAATCATGGATTGGCGCTATTTTAGGGTGTAAGCGGGCAGGGTGTTGACTTGGTTCACGATTGGTACCACATGCATTTGAGTGCATTGCATATGCAATTGGAACATGTTAGGATGATTTCCAGTGTTTCAATTGCATCTAATTCATTGTATGTATAATGTGTTTGAATTGTGTTGTGAATTGTATGCTAATGTTGTTAACAAGGTGAATAATGAATTGCTTTGTTTATTGTTTTGAGAAATGTATAATGCATTTCAATTTGATGAAATCTCACCCTTACTTTAATGATTTCGATTGAGGAGTATAGCTGCTTTCAGTTCTGAGACAGATTTTAGAGTTGTGCTACGTAGTTAGTCACGATGTGGGTGTCATACTCATTGGTAGTAACAACGAGGAGCGATTGATTAAATTTTATGGATTTAAAGCGGTTGTTTTGGTTTATGTTTTGTTTATGTTGGGAATAATTATTGATTAAATTATTCCAGATTTTATGTTATATTTCCTTTGTTTAAACATAATCCTTGCTTTCGTTTTCTTTCATGGTTCTTACGTAAAAAGGCATGATTATTGTTTTGGGTATTGAATTAATTAAATTGTGCGCCCTTGATGTTATGAATAAAACTACGGTTTAAAATTATAAATCGCGGGTAAATTAGAAGGGATGTTACACCATCCACTAAGAAACATCTGATTAAGATGACAAACCACGCATCCAGCGTCAAATGTGAGCGGATTCCATCTAGAAGCAGCGGGTGTTGTCGACACGGTTATGTCATAAGTAGCATCATTCCCCACTAGCGGCTATTTGCCTGGGCCGTCTGCTTGATGTCAATTCCATTCCCATATCACACCGGTGAGTCCATGGCTGTCGTGGCCACGATTGCCATTCGAACACAGCGATACTAGATTTGTTACTACTCAGTCCCTTTATGGAATGCCGTATTCTTTAATGGTGGGATGTCGTTAGACCCCAGTGTAGAAATAGTGTCGATACCTTGCAGAATGCTAATGCCCTTTACAAGGATGCTGCGTGGGGGCAAATAGGAAATGCACGCACGACACTTGAATACTACCTCATGGCGGTGTTAAGGCAGCGATGGATGATATGACCATGAGTTAGTCAATATGTTAACTAACCAAATGGAAATGTGTTCAATCTCATGAGTGCAAAATCGGTCGAGACTAATAGGAAGTCTCTGAAACCAACCGACAGTTGTGCGTGATGCTGCATCTATGTAACTTTTGGCGCCCCTCAGTGGTTGCCACAGGGTGCATCCGGTTCGACAATTTGTACATGTCAAGGGACATGGGGCGATGAAAAGGACACACCTTATCAGGTCAAACTGGCGCCTCAAAGAAATTTGTTGTTAACCCACCTAGGGTCTTAGTACAAAGACACCAAGAGGATGACCAGTCCTTGACCAAGTTCGCGGGAAGATTTGGTTGTTGAAAATAATCTAACCAACATTGTCGAGGAATTGGCGAAATGGTATGAACACCATGCAAGGCAATGTTCTTCTCCTTGTCGTATATATTACAAGCGAAAACCCTAGGGTTGGAAAATACTTAAGTATACCAAGTTTGGGAGGCGGATGGATGAATCGGTCGAACACATGGCGAGATACAGTGAGTCGGGAGATATGGCAAACAATGAAGGCTTAAGGGTGAAACATTTCCCTTACACTATTAAAGCAACCTTCCATTGTTTACTACCCACTAACTTTCGATCGACTCATGGTCGAAGTTGGAAATCATTTCCGAGCAGTTTTATGAGGGCATTCAAAATTAGTTTAGTCCGAATTGTCGATATTAAGAGAAAGTTTCTTTGAGACAAGATGACTATCTAAATAGGTTAGATCCTAAAAGCGGTGTTTTACAAGTGCTGAACATGAACTTGTTCAAATGGCTCTTGGAGGTTTGGACTATTCTATTAGGAAGAAAATAGATCAACTTTTGTTAAGAGTATGTCACAATTGGGCAGGGGTTCGACACCTTGAAGAGTCTTAGAATAGAGAAAGTTAGACATACTAAGGCTAAATCTAAGAAGAAAGTAGCCTATGTTAATTTCGTATGGATCCCATATGGTGATTATATATCGCGATAGGCGAGCGTGGATGTGGGTGGCGAAATCGGGAGCCAGCATATGAGTGTAAATTGTTGTTTCTGCCAAGAAAAAGCCTACAGTCGAAACTAGTTCTAGAACTCCATAAGCGTACACTTTTGATGTTAGTAAATGTGAGATTTTGATTTACTAGTTAAAGATGGTCAAATTTTAGTACCCCAAGCTAAATTGCCACCATTAGAACAAAGGCAAAGAGAGGTTTTGTAAATATCACAATTATCTTGGTCATGACCTCTCAATGTTTTATTTCGGGGATGCAGTGCTGACTCTCCAGGCGTTTGAAATTCATGCCGAGAAAACAAAAGATGAAACACGACTCCACGAGGAAAGAAGGCCTTGTTCTTTGAACTTGTGGCCGATAACATTGTCGAAGTGCTTTGAGTGCACGACAATGCTATGTTGGAAGCGATGAAAGTCCTCCGTGTTTGTTTACAGCGTCTACCCGAGGATGATGAAGATTTATTAAGTTTTTATATCGATGCAAGAAAAGAGGCTTAAGTTGGCTTGTGCCCTAGATGCGATCTTGATTGATAGGGTTCTTCTTGAAAACTTCAAGCGCAAAATTGGAAAGAGGAGAGCCCGATGGAGCAGAAGAGATCGAAAATCTTCCCGATTTCCAAAACATTTGTTCTATGACTCTGCGCCCAAGGAACATGGTTTAAACCTCGAATGGGTACATTGGGCCATCCAATGCTACTAAGCGTCATCAAAGAAGCCAAAGGAAAAACCCCGATATGAGCTATCTTCTCGAAGTGCTTCTAGAAAAGAGCCACATGTCGAAAATTATATGGAAAAAATCCAGTAGTCGAACTTCGGTGGAGCGTTTCAAAGGAAGCGGTGAAAGACAAGTCGTTCTTTGCCAAACAAAGTCTCATCAGCAAGGCAAGAACCCTCGACAATAAGCCAAAAAGTCAACCTGTTGTTAATCAGAGATCAAAAGGGAATAAGCACTGTCGACCATGGCTCTGATGAATGGCCCAGTGATGATTTGCCTCGACTCTAAAGCAAGGTTGGATATTTTGGTCAATATGGTTTCTATACTCCTAAAGGGTACATATACTAGAGTGGAGAACAGTGACCTTGATCTTCTTTGAAATGGCTTACATAGGCCAACATTATTTTGTGATGAACAATGGTTACATTGAGAACCAGATGCTTTTCAGAAGCTAATATGGCAATGAGAGTCATTTTAAAGCCATTCTTGATCGGGAGCAAAGGTTGAAGGGCGACCATCGACAAGGTGTTGGTGGATTGTGGCTACGGTGAACATAATACACCATTACGAAAAGAGTCGGTAAGTATGACAACGACATAAGGTCTCATGCGTGGTCTTGGCGATTCTGAAGGAAAACTACTAACAGAGTAATCCAAGTAGATATTCTTTATCGGCTCGATTACAAGGCCGACAATATTTATCAGTCATCCAAAATTAGCAAGTTACAATACATTTACGGAAATGGATAATGGTGCATGGAATTGGTGTTGTACCTACTTCTATGCATCGGTTTGATTATATGGCGGAAGGGCGGCATTGTGAAAACATCGAAGTTGATCATTATTTCATGGCGGATGTTATTTTGTAGGCCAAAATCAATTTGGCGGATTGGCCAACATTCTCCACGCCATCTAGCGAAAACTTAAACTTGACTTACATGAGGCATGCGTTTCACTAAAGTTATGAAACTCATGGGTTTACATGGGATGTTGAATATCTGGAGGATCCGTATGAAGAAGAACACAACGCCCGTGATGGGAAATCATCATGAGAATAATGCACAGCTAGAGGCTGAAAGTTTCTTAAGTATATTGCGAAAATAAAATAAATTCGGCTATAGAGGCTGAAAAGCAAGATGGCAAAAGAAAGTTGTTAAACTTCCAGGTCGAAGTAATTTTGGCTGTGAAATTGAGAACCACCAGACAAAGTAACATGATCGACGGTTTGCATGATCGTATCGAAGATCAAGGAGGAGTGGGAGACTCACTCCAAGCAGTTCATCATAGCGCAGGTATATCGAATGGTTGGCTAATCTTGTGCCGATTATTAAGAAAAATGGAAAGTTAAGTGTGCATTGATTTTAGAGATTTAAATGCTGCCACTCCTAAAGATGAATATGTTATGCTAGTGGGTTTTGAGATGTTGAGTCGATTACTGTTGGCTTTGAATATTAAGTATGCTTGATGGTTATCTGGTTATAACCAAATCTTTATCACTGAGATGATGATGTGCCAAGGCGCGTTCGTTTCCGGGAGCATTAGGCACCTGGTGGGTAGTCGCTGTTTCGGCGAAGAATGTCGGAAGCATGCCAGAGGTAATGAATACTATGTTCCATGATTTTATTGAAAACATGCAGTTTACATCGTGAAATTGTAATCAGTTGAATAGTAAGCGACACTTAGAGCACCTTGAAAATCTTGAAAGGATGCGAGAATATGGATTAAAATGAATCCATTAAAATGTGCTTTTTGTGTATGCGGGCGGGGAGATTTTCTTAGTTTTGTTGTGCATAAGAAAGACATTGAAGTCAATCAAAGCAAGACCAAAGCCATCATCATGGGCGTAAAACCGCCATCGACCAAGGAGCTTGGTCATTGTTGGGCAAAGTAAATTTCTGAGAAGATTCATTTCCAACTTAAGTGGAAAAACAAAGCGTTTCTGCTGCTTCATTTGAAGAATAAGAATTTATCAGCGAGAAGAGCATCAGAGGCTTTCGACAAAATAAAGAGTATCTAGTGAAGCCTCCTATGTTAGCACATCCATAGGAATAGGCCTATGAGGTTGTATAGAAGCCTCGAGTGAGCCATAGGTAGTATGTTAGTTCAAGAGGGCGATAATCATGTTGAGCGTCTGTGTATTACCTTAGTCGTATGTTAAATGGTCACGAAACTAGGTATAGTGACATAGAAAAACTATGCTGTGTTTGTATTTCTCTTATCAATGAGCAATACATAAAACAAGTTGATGTTTATATCTCTTCTCATTTGACATCATTAAGCATATGTTATCTAAACCAATTTGTGCATAGTAGAATTGGTAAATGGGCTTTAGCATTAGCTGAATATTCCTTAATGTATGTGCCCTAAAAGCAATGAAAGGGCAAATAGTGGCGAATTTCCTAGTCGACCATTCTATGGTGGCTATGCGGAAAATTTGTTGATTTAGTACCTTGGAAATAATACTTGATGGTTCTAGTCACAAAAATGATGGGAATTGGTGAAGTTATAATTTCTCCTAGTGGAATTCAATGAGTTCAAATACTCTGTCGTGACATTTGCACTAATAATGAAGTAGAATGAGTCCCTTATTGCTGGACTTGAACTCTTGCTAGAATTGGGGCAAGTGTCGAAATTATGGGAGACTTTGAATTGGTAATCAAATAAGTATCAAAAGAATTTAGATGTGTTAAGGAAAATTTAATCATGTGCTTCATGATTTATAAGATTATTAAAAACGATTGAACAAGCGCCTTGACACATACCGGCGAGAAAATAAGGAAGCTAATGATCTAAGCGCATGAAGCTTGGGGACAAGAAGAATGAAGATGAGGAGCTTATACAAGTAAAGAAAAGGTTAGAGCTACTTCACTATCCCTTGGACTTATCAATTATAAAATTAGGAGCCATAATCACGAAAACTTTGAAATTTTAGCATTGATAATGGAAAAATCGTGATGGCGAAAACCAGTGGATTACTTGTGTTCACCAACTAGTTCGACGGATCGTAAAATAAAATATTGCCTTGAGTTTTGTTTTGATTAAAATGAATTATTCGAGAAAATGTCGAAGAATTATTAGTTAAGTGCCTAGGAGAGTGGGCATATGTTGCGATGTCGAGTGTGCATAGTGGAGCATGTGGGGCACACCAAGGTGGACACGAGATGAAATGGTTGCTAATGCGAAGGTGTGTATTGGCCCTCGATGTTGAAAATTGTATTGAGTTTGCGGAGGATGCCAAGAATGCCAAATGCATGGGGCATCCGGCACGTACCGATAGTGGTGCATCTTATTATAAAACCTTGGTAATTCAGGAGGATGGGCCTTATATGTATGGTGAAATAAAACCAGCCCATCTAAGCAACAAAGGTACATTTGGTCGGTATTGATTATTTCACAAAGTGGTTCGAAGCTATAGCGTCAAGAAATGTCGACCGAGGTGTGATTGATTTTATACAAAATCATATTATGTATGGTTTGGAATTCTGAAACAATTACAACCGACCAAGGCACAGTGTTCACAGGGCAGAAAATGCAAGACTTTACGAAGGAAGTTGGAATAAAACTACTAAATTCTACCCCTATGTCTTTGAAGCAAATGGTCAGTCGAAGCGCAAATAAAGTAATTGGCACGATCGAGAAGCATGGTAAAAACTAAGCGGCACAAGCGCTAGATCAAGCTTTGTGGGCATGTCGGCGATCTAAAGAGAAGCAGGGGCAACCACATTTCGACTAGCATATGGACATGATGTTGTTTTACGGTAGAAATACATATTCAATCTGTGAGGAATTCAACGACAACATGAAATCTGAAATAGAATTATTGGAAAATGATGGTGATGAGTTAGTCGATTTGAGGCGAAGAAAAGGATGTTAGCCCTTGATGCCTTGAGAAAGCAAAAGATAGAATGGCTAAAACTTATAATAAAAGGTAAAGACAAAGTATTTCATGTTGATGATTTAGTACGGAAAGTAATATTGCCTATGACGAGAAATGATAGAGTCTTTGGGAAAATGGTCTCCAAATTGGGAAGGATTGTTTAAAATAATCCAAGTTTTTTCCAATAGCATATATTTGGAAGCGGCCCCGGATCAACACATTCTTAAGTGAATGATAAGTACTTAAAGATATCTGACTATTCTTCAAGAAATATCAATTTCGAACCATGTGAATCTCGTGTCGAGCAGTGGAACATAGTAATAAAGCCGACATCTAAATTGTGCGAAATATCGCGGGCAAATAAATATAAGACGGAATGCCAAAAAGAATGGGGTTTATAAATGATGGAGATTCATATTACAAGAATAAAAACACGCCAAATACATTCAAAGGATCACATCGATCGAGAAGTTGCCAAATTTCCTTTGGGCCTTGAAATCACTCTCAAGAGCGAGCGGCAGTCTCACCTAGTCCATCGGCTTTGACCACGAGGTGTGTGGTTCCTCTTATTTCGAGTCATGGCTTACAGGGCGATAGAGCATCTTTGGTTAAGCGCATCTCTTTTTGATCGAGAAAAGTTGGCACAGTGAATTCTTTGTCTTGTCTTTCGATAAGTTCATTTCTTTCGTCGATTCGAGAATTTGTTGCGTATTTAATCTTTTCTTTTCCCAGGGCTCTGTTCTTGCCACCTCACGATTAATACGGGCATTTATCTCTTGACCACCGTTGTGGTTTTCTTCACCATCTCCATTCTTCCTCCTTTGTTGCTGTTTGGTGTCGACCAATTGTTCGATCTCCTTAAGCAGACATTGGCAGAGGAGAAAGGATGTTTTTGAAGGATGTTATCATTAACTTTGAGAATTGATCTCAAGACCTTTCAATGGGTGATAGCATCCGGAGCTCGGGGCCCAGATCAAATCTTCCGCGGCCGCATGGGCAACCGTCGGATTAAAGGCATGAGTATGAATAGTGTCATTCAATTTCTTGACTTTAGCGACCTCGGGTCCTAACTTATCATATATGAATACGAGAATGGTCGAGATAAAGATGTAGCGTCCGATTCATGAACTTATTCAATCTTACAAGCGGCCTCGACATAAATGCGACATCCATGTTGGCGAAGACATCCTTTGCTCCGGAAGGGCCATTAAATTATCCTTCTCGGGAGAACTTTGAATCTGAATTGGCTCGAACATTTGAGGAACCTCCCGAATCCTGAGGGAATTTGAAAGACTGAAGTGAGAGCTAGTCGAACAATAAGCGTGGTGCTGGCGGGACTAGTGGTGAATCAAAGTGAGAATCCCAAGTGGTGAATTCAACAAACTCACGGTACACTACGTGGGAGTTTGTTGGTCTTTGAGAGAAGAAACTTGAGTGGAGTATAGTCTAGCGCATAGCGTGGTGTGGCTCATGACCGACCTAGGGAAAATGAGCGTCACATCGAGCGGGTATAATTGACAAGTTAAAAAACACTCTAGGATACAAAATACCTATGGAGATGGTGGGTGAGTCCTTGTTTCATTCCCTTGATGAAGCGATGGGGTTTCTTCTGCGTCTCCTTATTGACATCGAGGAATAGGTGTAGGAGTGCGGGTGACCTTGAGTTGTATTTATTATAATATTACTATCGGTAGGAGAAAGTAGCGGTGTCATGACAAGTAGTCAAGAGAACTTTACCTAAATCGCCTTGTGATAAGCGGTTGATCATCAACTTCACGTCGATTCACGATTGTCGGCCTTTATGACCTTGATCTGGGTCTTTGGGCTGTGGGGCTTTATTTTTCTTAAGCTTTGCCTTCTTGAGTGGTGTGTTTTTAGCTTTTAGATTTTTGGGGTTGAGGAGAATGAGCATCGGAGATGGCTGCGGAAATAAAAGGTTCCGGAAGAAGAAATCTGCCTTCATAAAATCAGTCGGTGATAGATGCTTACCTCAGTGATCCCACTGCGGTGGGACTTTTTGTCCTGCTTGGACCTTTTGGATATTGTGGAGGGAGCAGTCGTATCCTCTGAGCGTTTTCGACTCTGTTACAAAAGAAATCGAGATGTTAGTAAATAGATAAGATACAAGACGTCGAAATAGGACATTCGTTACGGAAGATCGACTTTCTTGTGAAGCAAAAATTGGTTCATCATACGAGAGAGTGTGGATGGGTATGGTAATAAAGACATCAAGTATAAGTGAGGTGTGAATAAGAAGATACATATGTGTGAGTAAAACATACCTGGATTGTGAAGGGCCTCCACAATATTTAGTTTGGAAGGTTTGGTCAACTTCTTTTGGGTGTCACATATGCGGTGAACCCGACTTTGTGGTTTGTATACGCAAATGTCTGCGGATAGCAAAATCATAGCCGACTTTCTTTTATCCAATTAAGGAAGGTAAAAGAGAAAAAAGACCTTCGTAGGTTGAGTAAGGAGAAGGTTATGAAAAGGAAGGTATTAGCACCTTTCATCCATTGATTATCTCTGGCTCTTAGTTGCTCTTAGGTCACTTTAAAATTGTGCTTTCGTGTGTTTGACAAAATGTTTTGAAAAGAAATTTAAACTTTGACTTTGTAATGATTCATGTGGAATGTATACAAAGTGTTGGAAATGTTTCGTTTTTGAAAAGTTTGAACTTTGACAAAAGTGTGGGGTTGTCATACCCAAAATTTGCCCTCCATCTACTCAAAAGATTTCATACATCTATGCTCAAGGATTCCTCGAGAGTTGATCGGACAAACTCTCTCTAGACAATCAACCCAAACTAGGGTTTGGTATCTCTCAGTCAAGATGGATTTCCAACATCTCCAATGGTCATCATGCCTCCTCATATGCTTCAATTCTCCATGTCAAGTTTCAAGCTTCACAGTCAGTTTCCTCGAGACAATTGCTCGGATGGTTGAAAATCGGTGTGTATTGGACAAAAAGTCAATTGTGGTCAACATACAGTCAAAACTTCGATTTTTGGTCAACATCCTCATTTGAAGTTAAATTTATCATTTGATCAAGGGTTGATCATGATTCATCAAGAAAACTCAAGATTTGCTCGAAGTCAAACTTTCTAAATTAGGGTTTCTAGATGAAAAGTCAACTGAACTTTGGTGATCATAACTTTCTCATACTTTCTCGAATTTTTCCCACCTCTTGTTTTGAAGGAAATTCAATTCTCTACAACTTCATGTCTCACAAGAATGTCCAAAAATGCTTCATTTGAGAGGTATAGCTCGAAACATTCGAGGTCATTTTAAAGTCAACAAAAGTCAACTTTTGTTTTGAAGATATATTGAGCATGGTAACTCAATTGAGATGAGACCAAAACATTGTTTAGAGGACTCTTAGAGCTTTCAAAAGTCCAAGAACACTCAAAAATGTGAAAATTGAGCAAGATACACTATTGGAAGTTGGGCAATTTTGGACGAATTGCACAAAAGGACATTTTGGTCAAAATGCAAAATTTTCCAAATGGGCCTATAATCTTTGATCCAAACTTGTTCATGACAATATTTTGACCTATAAATGCTTGGCCATGGCAATTTTCTATTTTATTGATTTTATTTTGAATTTTAGAACATTTAATTCAAAATTAAATTATATAAATATGAAAATCATATTTTTTTCAAAAGGTGATTTTATATATTCCTTGGTCCAGATAGCCAATATACTTGCCAAATTCGTGCTTGATCTTGCATTGAAGAAGAAATCAAATTTTTGAAAATTGATTTTATTTGAAAAATATTTGAATGCTCCGAATCAAATCTTTTCCATTCCTTTTTCCCTTCCATCCTCTCTATAAATACCAAGCATCATGTGACAAACCACAAAACCCTAGCCTTGCACTAACCCTTATTTTGCAAAATATTTTTCAAAGTTGGAAAATCGTGTTTCACTTTCCAGCGGTTTCGACCTCCAACATCATTCCATCGTGCTTTCGATGGGTAGGTTTGAGTAAGAATGCACCATTGCCTTTGATTAAATCGTCCGGATATTTGCATATATACATACATATTCAATTTCTTTTGATTTTGCATTTGATTATCCACGTATGTATTAATCGTTTCTAATGCCTTTTTGTGTTCATGAGACCCATAGGTTCGATCGGGCCATCGTTCTTGGTTTTGAGCGTCGAGAATCGCATTATACCATTACTAGGGCTTTTAGTGTTAGCATCGTATCTCTTTTGCGAGCCGATTCGGTGGCGAAGATCACCAATGGACTGTGAGACCCGATTTAGGGGGTAGTCTAACCTCGGTATGACCTTGTATTTTGAGTTCGATTTTGCCCCAGGAGAAGGCGGTAGGGCTAGCTCGCGTCGTGACTTCGTATTGACGAGCTGCATGCGTGGCGAGAAGCGCACGATTCGTCCATTTAAAATAGCGGGGCCAGTGTTGACTCGGTTGAATTCAAGATTTTCTTGGCGTCATCATTGTTGATTTGTTTCCGACTTTTCAAACACGGATGCACATGGCGTTGCCGTCAGCGTGTTGTTTAAGGTTTGAAAGGATGTCTCCATTCGATTCACAGTTAGGACAATCCCTTTTTCACTACAAAACTATTTTTCCTATTTTCTAATTATTTCAATATTTTCCATTCATTTTAATTAACTTCATATTTTATTTACGCATTAAAAATTACAAAAACATTTTTCTTTTTAATTTTCATAAAATCTTTATTTAATTTAATAAATTAAAAATATAATTTTGCATGCATATTTATTTTATTTATATTTTGCATTTAATTCACTTTTAATTGCATTTAATTATTAAATCTTTTCCAAAATCCCAAAAATTATTTTAATATATTTATCTTATTTCCATATATTAATTTTCTCATATTAAAAATTGCATTTTTCTAACATTTTCTCTTATTTCAATTTCATCATATTTCCGATTTTCTTATTCTTTCACGAGTTGCTCCGATTCGGACGTTTTCTTTTATCGTTTATTTTTCAATAATGTAATTGCTCATGGGTTGTAATAGTTTAATCTAGGTTTTATTTTCGCATTTTAAATTATGTATCGCCCCAAAGCCATGTAATAGCGTAGGATTTTATTTTCCTTTCTTACATTCGCATTTACTTTCCACCCTTATTTGCTAGTAACTAGGCGTGTATGGCAAGATAATAATTGGACATAGCTCACACTAATCTTCAAGATAATATATTCGAAATCAACACACTTCTTACACCGCCCCTTAGGGTAATTCTCTCTCGATGCCTTCGATTCAAAATGGTGTGTCCCTCGAGCGTAGAGGTATTCTAGCACGTTGCCTTCCAAACAAATCATCATAGTCCCTTGATACAAAGATCATAAGACCCACGATGTAGCCTCCGAATACATGATCTTGACCCTCGATTGTAAGCCTCTGAAAATGATGATAGTCCCGATGTATGCTAGGATACTTCCTACAAGTTGCTTCGATGACCATCGATGTCCTTCGAATGTCCGTTTACATCCAGCGAATGGAGCTACCTACTAACTAATGGTATGGCTAGCGCTATTCTAAAGGAAGGTAAAAATGCAACGACCAATTACAGGTGGGTAAATAAGTCTTTTAGTTGCTCTATCAAATGCTTTTCACACCACTTTCTTCAAGTTCAAATTCTTTTCAAGCGAAACATTTCGAACACTTTGTATACACTCCTACATGAGTCATTACAAAGTCAAAAATGCCTTTTCAAAACATTTTGTCAAACACAGAAACAATTTTAAAAGTGATCTAGAGCAACTAAGAGCCCGTAGAATAACTGCGGATGGAAAGGGGTGCTAATACCTTCCCTTTTCATAACCATTCTCCCGAACTCGGAATCTAACAGTCTTTTACTTACTTTACCTTCCCTAATTGGATAAAAATAAAAGTCGGTGGCGACTCTTGCTATCCGCACATTTGGATACAAAATCCTACAAAGTCGAGTTCACGTATCCACAGGCTGGCGACTCTGCTGAGGAAACACCCAAAGAAGGTGCCTTAGGGATTTCTAGATAACCTTTATTGCTTTTGTTTGAATTGTATGCTTTATCTTTAAGGGTTGCTTGGGTATTATATTGTTGGGGATCCTACACCGGATCCGGGTTTCCTTTTAGGTAAGTGGCATTAGATCACGCGACCGTTAGGCGATATAACTCAGCGGTCAACATGATGGCTACGTTAGCGTGACACTTTGGTTGTCGATACTCTTCATTCCCAGTTGAAGATAGTATTTGGCTTGCGTGGTGTCATCAGCCTAACTAAACTTTTAGAACCTTAATTGACCCATCTTGGCCATTAGAAGGTAGTGAGATGGCGGCTTTGGTGTGAGCCGGGGTTGGTTGATACTCGATGCTACGCTCATTGAGATTAGACTTTTGGGACATTTTCGATCGACCACTTGGCGTCGTATTGAAATAAGCGCCCTAGAAAGATCGTGATATGAGATTCCTAGAACCGGTTACTATTATGGGCGGATGAACCAACTCAAACTTTTGGTGGGGTAATCACCTATACCTCATACAAGCCTTAACCTAGGCTCATTGTGTGAATGTTTGTGTGTGCTAAACATGACATCATGACATCATTCGCATTGCATATCATTTCTAACTATTTCAAGGACCTAGGGATTTATCTTTGCTCTGTTTTGTAGGGATTATGGCTTCTAGAAAGACTATCCGAATCAACTTCATGGGTATCCTTCTCAACTCAAAATTGGTTTCAGAAATTCCGACCATGCTCGGTTCATCAAAGACATGGTTATCTACTTGATTTGGTTATCTCGGTTTTGAAGAAGATATGATGCATGTCTATTCGAGTTCTTTGACCGAAACACCATTGCTACATTTCCAGTTATCGTTGGTTCCTACCTTGGAGAGTTCTCTAAGCTACTTGGGATACCTATTCTTGACCAAATGCCATTCACGGTTTAGAAAAGGTTCCTAAGTTCGAAGACATTACATCATACCCACACCTTAAGCGTTGATATTGAAGCCAATTGGGAAACTAGAAGTGGAGTTAAGGGTTTACTTTCAAGTTCTTAATCAAGAAAGCGAAATTCCTCAAAGTTATGAGTTTCCATGCATTTGAAACATTGTTGCCTTGCTAATTTATGGTTTGGTTCTATTTCCTAACTGGGATCAATTCATAGATGTCAATGCCATCAAGTTGTTTCTTACCCGCAATCCGTGCCTACTTTACTTGGAGACATCCTACATTCTCTCACACTCGTACTACTAGCGACAAGAACTCGTGTGTTGTATACCGTTACTTTCAAGGTGGTTTATTTCGCACCTTCCTCCATCGATTTTGAAGAGCGAACAAAGGTTGAGATGGTCTCAAGGTTAATGTCACTCTCTCATTCCGATATCCGTTGGAATCTTTTCTCTCAAAAGGACTTCACATTCATTGGCGTTGTGGAGAATTCCCTAATGTACCACTCTTGGTATAAGGGGAGTATTACTTACAACCCTTCTTTAGCTCTCGTCGGTTTGGTTTTTCGAAAGATGGTCCACATGATATCTCAAGATATTGTGTTCGACTACAATCACGATCTCGAATTACGATGAAGGTTTATACACGCTTGGGGCATGGTAAAAAGTGATACCAAGACTTTGGGGCACCGAACTCCATTCCTTGGGACCTTACCTCAAATGGAGTGCGAGCTCGAGGCTCAAAACCTCATGATGCCATTCACGCTGTTCTACCGTAATTATGGAACATTGCTATGGGTGGCGTACCTATCTATTCTCCATCGACATGCCTGATTTTGAAGACTTGAAGAGATCTGGATTGATTAAAGAAGAGGATACCTTTGAAGCTCATACTATGCAAGTGAGAAGAAAGTTCTAGAGTTAACCAAGCTACTTCACGAGGGCGAAACATCAGCTACACATCGGCACCAAGAGGCGCCCATGGGAACTTAGAGCTTTAGGATGTTTATGTTTTCTTTTATTGCTTTGAACTATCTCTTGTACTTGAAAAGAAAAAGAATAATAAGAAGTACTAATAAATGTTTGTTCATTGCTTGTTTAACAAATTTAAATCTCTTAGGTCCTTGAAAACATTGCATTGCATTCGCATAAACATTGCATAGCATAGCATAACATTGCATCACGGTACATTGGAGATTGGTTTTCTCATTTGCTCGCTATTTATTTTAGTGGCTCTTGAGCAATTTGTCAAAGATCTCGACTCGAATGCTCAGTTTCGGATGTTCACTGACTTGGTCAAGGCCAAGAAGATCTGAAGAAGCTCATCAACAAGAAGAAGAAGGTTGTTGGTCTCCTCATCATGGGTAGGCGTTTCAAAGGGGTCCTAAGTGGTCGGTCGTATTGAACTCTCGAAGGAAGTGTCCATGCAGGGAGTACCAAGGGTGATGAAGGTGGCAGCGTGAGCCAAAGAAGGAGGAGGGACCATGATTTATAGCCAACACTCGATGAAGATGACAAGTACAAACAACGAAGACCGTCTGAATCTTGTGGAAAATGGAAAATGTCAGGGCTAATTTGATGATCAGAGTCTTTCACGGTGTTGTGATTCCTCCAAGTTCAAAGTTCCTACTTTTGCCAAATATGATGGCATGTCTTGCCCTAAGTGCATTTGAAGTCCTATGTCGGAGATCAATCCCACTGATGATAGAAAGTTGTGGATACTATTTTCAAAGAGTTTATCGGAACCAGTTGGAATGGTACTATCGACTAGAGAATGGCCGTATCCGTACTTGGGTGACTTAGGCGATGCTTTCTGAAGAGTATGAGTACAATCTGAATTGACACCCACTCGCATGCAACTACAAAGCATGTGTCCATGGGTCGTGACGAGAAGTTCAAGGAGTATGCTCGAAGTGGAGATCTAGCAGAGTTCAACCACCCTTGTCCATAGGGAGTTGGTTGATATGTTTATAGAACAACAGCGGGCCCATTCTTCAATCATCGATTGGAAATTCTTCATCCAGATTCACCGAGTTGATATTGACGGTGACGCGTGGTATCAAGAGTGGGAAGATTCAGGTAGAGTCATCTTCAAATCTGCGAAGAAATCTTTTGGTGCTAAGAAAAGAATCTGTGTATGGTCGAGCGAGCCAAGACCGACCGTGCTCAATCTGTAGGGCGGTTGTGATCTCGATCCTACATCAGCACAACCTCGGTGAGACAGCGGCGTGGCGAGCAGCGCCGAAGGCGGTTCTGAAGATCAACATGCCATTGTCATGAGCCTTGCAACACATGTTGAAAGCGGTGATTACCTTGAGGATCCTCCTCGAATGTCAATACCTCCTCTCCAGTATAATCCTAATACTAGGTGTGCTTACCATTCCAACAGCCCGGGCACGACACGACAATTGTTGGGCTCACGAAGAACAAGATTCAATATGATTGAAGCTAAGCGATTGAGTTTGACCCTCTGTTGAGACTCGAATGTGATCAGCGCTCTATGCCTAACCATGACAAGAGTTCCAATCTTTGTTGGTGATACTTATGTTTTCAACATAGATGACTTGACCATTCCTCGATGGTATTAAGAAGAATTTGTTGCAAGCGGTGTCAATCAGGATGCCGAGTGTCGTTGGTGCCCATCCGCACGATGGTTGTGCTTGGTTGAGAAGCGTGTTGATGCATGATGGATAACCGTGAGATACTATTTACGAAACCACATGCGAAAGCTATGTGAAGAAATGTCTAGTGAAGATCGAAGATGTGAATAAGCAGTACCACCTGTGTGGGATACCTTGGGGCGCCAGTGGAAAGTACGATTACATGGTGAAGTACACCGTTCACGATAGTTATAAGATTCCTATTGAAGATGTTAAAGGCGACCGGATGGGTGTGATTTCCGAAGACTATCTTGATATTAACACAATAAGAATTTCCTCTGCTGATCCGTGCCTAGAGTGGCACCTCTCATTATCACTTCTCCAAGGCGGTTCCATATTCCTCGACAAGGCTATCCCTTGGAATTATGGGCTGATGTTTACTATCATGGCGTCAAGCAAGACCCTCGACTATTGAAGATCTTCTGCTGAAGTTTCTATTCGACATCGACAACATCACGGATCCGATGGTGACGAGCCGGAAGGGTATTCTCTCCGAGATCTCTCCTCCAAAGACACTGCGACTCCAGCTCGCATTCCAGCTACTCAATCAATATCCACTAGAGGAAAGAACCGGTGACTCATCTGCTCTTTCGAAGTACCAAAGGAAGTTACGAAGACACCTCGAACAAGAAATGGAGAAATTCGAAGATTATCAAGAAGAGTGACTACAATGTTGTGGAGCAGTTGGGACGACTCCATTCAAGATTTCCATGCTCGCTCTGCTCTTGTGCTCGAGGCTCATACTAATGCCTTGGTGAAGTTTCGAAGAATGCTCATGCCGCAAGACACTACCGATCAATTCGAAGTTTGTATTGCTAGCTGGTGCCAACAACCTAGGCTTCTAAATCTTGATTTGACTCCTGGGAAAGAAACATAACAAAGCCTTGCACATCTCCGTTGAATGCAAGGGTACTACCACATCTCATGTTTTGGTTGACACGGTTACTGCGAATATCCTGAAACGCTTTTGATCGGCTTGATGTCGAAGGGTTGGTTACGAGACCCGTGACATTATTGTGAGGGCTTTTGATGGTTCTAAGCGCACAGTGCTTGAAAAGCTCACTACACTGTTAAAGTCGGTTCCCAGACTTTTGATTCTACTTTCTTTGTCATGGACATCCGTCCGACATACTCTTGCCTACTTGGGCGCCTTGGATACATGATGCGTATTACCTCTACCTTACATGAGCTGAAATACAGGTGAAAGGAAGGTTATTCTGATATGTGGTGAAGAAGAGTACATGGTCGATCATCTCAGTCATTCCGATACCTCGAGATGGAAGGTGAATTCTTCGAGACTCCCTGTCAAGCTTTTGAAACAATTCCCAGAGTCATGCCTGTTGACTCTCTAGTCACTCCTGAAGATGCTAAAGTTCCGCCTAGGATGGCCTCATTGAAAGATGCTCAAGCTCTTTGTTGAACAAGGTAGTGCTATTTAAGGTCAGCTCCTGATCTTCCCTTCAAATCCGACAAAGGCTGGTTTAGGCTTCACCATCAGGTCGAAGATGATCGCCATGACGTGCCGACAACTTCCTTTCCATCGGAGTGGAATCCATGCTATAGAAGACAAAGACAACAGCTTCGACATCAGCAAATGGATCTTCCCAACTCCAGATCATGGGCTCAGCAATTGGAAGACCGAAGACGTTATACCAATCTCCTTTAACCAGGAGTAATTGCTCTTGTTTTGTTTTAATTTTCGTATTTCTTTATGTTTTGAACAATAAACTTTGAAAGCACAGTGCCTTGCGGGCGTCATGGCTCGTTCACGAGGTTATTATCATTGTTTCGTATTTTCATTCAATAAATTCGTTGGACTTTGCATTCAATTGTGTGTTTTCTTTCTTTTATCACCCTTCAAAAAGCTATGTGTTCTTACACACCCGTGATACAACTGCGAATCACTCCGATCTCGTTAATAACACTATGCTAGTGCTAAATATGACTTTGATAATCCATCTACCAAGCCGAAGGCGAAGGAAGATTGTGAAGTGCCGGAGAACTTGCGGGCTCTGAAGAAGAAGCGAGTTATCTGACCACGAAGACAAGTTGAGGTTGTGAATTTGGGTGCGGTGAAGAGAGAAACGAGATCAAGATAGGAGCGGGTCTTGAAGCAGTGTTAAAGAAAGGTTGGTTCGGATGCTACGAGACTATATTGAGTTTTTGCTTGGTCATACGAAGACATGCACAGTTTAGACATTGATATTGTGGTACAGATTCTTGACAAAGAAGGTTTTCGGTGAAACAGAAGGTTAAATCGTATCGTCACGAGATGTCGGAGAAAATCAAAGCGAAGTTATAAGCGGTTCAATCTGTTTCTTAGTTTACTTCCTATCGATTGGGTTGCTAATGTGGTACCGTGCCTAAGAAGGATGGTAAGATGCGAATGTGTGTGGATTAGAGATCGAACAAAGCGAGTCCGAAAGCGATTTCCACTTCCTCGTATTGATGTTACGGTTGACAACTTTCGTAAGGTTTTCTCCTTCATGGATGGTTTCTCGGTTAATCAGATCAAAATGGCTCCGAAGACATGGAAGACTACTTTTGTTACACGTGGGGTACTTTCTATTACAAAGTTATGCCGTTCGGATTGAAGAACGCGGCGCCACTTATCGATGCTATGGTGACATTATTCCATGACATGATTCATCACGAGATAGAGGTCTCGTCGGCGACATGATAGCTCGATCTGGCTGAAGAACATCTTGATCATTTGCGACTTGTGAGTTGAAGAAATCTGATTGAGAGGAATCTAACAAATGCACCTTTGGTCGGATCCGGAAAACTCCTAGGGTTTGTTGTCGATGGTAAAGGTATTGAGGTTGACCACCGAGGTTAAACCATTCAAGAGATGACTCCCGCACAGAGAAGGAGTGGAGGTTTCTTGGGCGATTGAACATTGCGATTCATTGCACACCTAGCGCTACTTGTGAGCCAATCTTCAAGTTACTAAGAAAGATCAAGTAGTGGAATGGAAGCGATTGCGGATCGCTTTTGACAAAATCAAGGAGTACCTCAGAATCCTCCTATCCACAGCCACCCCGAAGGAAGACCTCTTATCATGTACTTGGCGGTGTTAGAGAACTCAATGGGGTGTGTGTTGGGGCAACATGGTCACAGTCGAAAAAGAGCATGCAATATACTACCTTAGCAAAAGTTTACCGATTGTGAAACAAGATACTCACGACTCGAGAAAACTTGCAGGCTTACGCTTGGTGCTGCTCGCGACTAAGGCAGTATATGTTGACTTCACACTACCTTGTTGATTTCAAGATGGATCCGATAAAATACATCTTTGAGAAACGACTCTCTCGGAAGAATAGCAAGATGGCAAATGATCTTGACCGAATATGACATCCGGTACACTTCTCGAGCGATCAAAGGAAGTGTAGTAGCGATCATTTGGCTCATCAAACCGTGAGCGACTATCGATCTATGCGATTCAATTTCGAGGCGAAGATGTTTTACTAATTCTGATTGCGAAGAACCGAGGCCAGACGAAGGACTGAACAGGGATCCCGATGGACTATGGTTTCGATAGAGCCTCAAGCGCTTGGCAATGGCATTGGCGCCATCATTACATCCCTGAGGACATCGCCTTTCACCGCGGATTATGTTTCGTTGCACTAACAACATGGCGGTCTGAAGCGTGCATCATGGGCATCAAAACGCTATTGACTTAAGAATCAAGTTCTTACAAGTGTATGGAGACTCGACTTTAGTGATCGGTCGGATAAGGCGAGTGGGATACGAGCATCGAATCTCATTCCATATCGAGCATGTTACAGTTTGATTCCCTACTTTGAAGAAATCACTTTCAATCATATTCCACGAGAAGAGAATCAGTTGGCAGACGCATTGGCTACTATGTCGTCTATGTTCAAGGTTAGATGGGACAACGAGGCTCCCCAGATCATCATTGAGAAGTTTGACGAACCAGCGTATTGTTATGAGCTTGATACGGAAGAGAAACCTTGGTACTATGGCGTGAAGGGTATCTTGAGACTCGGAATATCCAGAGGGGCATACATTAATGACAAGAGTTCATGAGAAGATTTGCTTCCAAATTTTTCCTCGGAACGACATCTTATACAAAAGCCTTGACCACGACTTGTGCTTACTCCATTGTGTAGACGAGCGACAATGCGTATCATGGAAGAGTTACGAAATTTGGTACCCACTCCGGTGGACACACCATAGCTAAGAAGATTTTGAGCGAGGTTACTATTGGTCCACCATGGAGGTTGTCACCTATGCTCGATCTTGTCACAAATGCGGTTATGCCGACAAAGTGCTGCGTACCTCAGTTACCTCTGAATGTTTAACTTCTCCTTGGCCTTTGAATGTGGGGCATTGACATGATTGGAGAGATTAAGCCCACTTCCAATGGACATCGTTTCATCCTTGTGGCAATTGACTATTTCACCAAGTGGGTAGAAGCGACCCTCGTTGCATCTGTTACCAAGAATGTTGTGGCTCGATTTATCAAACATAATCTTATCGTCGGTATGGCACTCTGAAGATTATCACGGATAACGGTTCCAATCTCAACAACAAGATGATCTGAACTGCAAGATTCAAGATCAAGCATCACAATTCTTCTCCATATCGGCCTAAGATGAATGGCCGTTGGAGCCGCCAACAAGAACATTAAGAAGATTATCTGAAGATGGTGTGACTTACAAAGATTGTACGAGATGTTACCATTTGCTCTCCATGGTTATCGCGCTTCCTGACGTCGGAGGGGCAACCCCTTCTCTCTTGTATACGGTATGGAAGCCGTCTTACCCATGAGGTTGATACCCTCGACGAGTCCTCGAGGCAGCGAGTTAGGTGAAGACGATTGGGTTCAGACTCGCCTTGACCAGTTAATTTGATTGATGAGAAGCGACTCGAGTCCATGCCATGGACAGTTATCATAAGCGAATGATCGAGCATTTAACAAGAAAGTCAAGCAAGTTTACCAAGTCGGTGATCTAGTAGTCAGCGCATCATTCTTCCACAAGGTGATCGGGGCAAATGGACTCCCACCTCGAGGGACCGTTTGTAGTCAAGACAGTATTTTCGGTGACTATGATACTTAGCACCATGGATGGTGAAGACTTCCCACACCACATGAGCAGACATAGTCAAAAATACTACGCATAAAGAGACCCGCTAGGTCGACCTAGGCAAAATAAGGAGCATCTGGCGAACCAAAGAGGTTCGGGAAAAGTTAAGGATATATACAAAACATGTACACCGGCAAGTGAAAACACAGAAAGGCGGCTTGGGCAAAAAGGGTATCGTTGGTGAAAACCGAAAGGCGGTCTAGGCAAAAGTTAAGGATTTAAGCGTCAACTATGTCTCTTCGGATCACACTTCCGGACTACTATCATTCAAGTTTGAATGGCGAAGATCGGTCTACTCACTTTCTCTTGTGACAAGGAGATGAGATAGTGAAATATATGAGTACTAGCATAGTTGGAACTTAACGAGATTGTTTCCGCATAACTTTTACCTTTCTTGTGTACAAACTAGTTGGCCATCGCCACCTTTCAAATAAACACAAACTTCTTTCTCTTACAATTTTGTTGTTGTCGTTTGCAATAAGTCCAGCGTTTGCTTTGAATGACTATCGCATTTGACAATAAGAATCTAATCACAAACATACGAAAAGTGAACATACAAAAGTACTTACTACGGGTTCCGGGAATTGGGATGACGAAGTCAACAAATAGTTCCCCACGAGCATAAGGTGTCCTCCACCTTCCCAATGATATAAGGAATCCACGAGCAACAATTCCACTCGATCGAGCAACGTTACATCGTCTCTAGCGGTAACACTTCATCCCAGTGGATATTTCTCAATCCTCCCCTTCTCCCGGCAGCGTATCCGGACTCAAAACTTGGTCGAGATAGTGCATCGGAGGATACACCTTTATTCCCATCCGGAGATTACAACGGACTCCAGACTCTTCAAGCTCGGTTTCTCGGCAACCATCAAATGCTCTCGGTGAGATCTACCTCGAAATCCCGATGAGGCACCTCCTAAATTTCCTCGCGGGATCTACATACAAGGTCCTCAGCATCGCCTCGGACTCTCCTCGTAGGGGTCTATATATGAGATCTCAGACAACGAGCCTCTCAAACCTCTACCTTCCTCAACAATGTCTAGGCCCAAGACTTGGTCAGATAGTGCATCGGAGGAATCCAGGATATCTTTCTTCTCTTTCAAAAGCGGGGTTCTCACCTACTCAATTCCCCAAACAGAAGTCAGAAATCTTCAAACAAAGCATCCGCATCTTCTTCAAGATGGATATGTTTTGAAATATCACAACATTCATCATCCATAAAGTCATAATTCATGCATATGTCATTCATATACATTGTCATGCATCATACTTTGCATAAAACTAACAAATATTCTATCAAAGTTCCTTTTGTTTTCTCCAAAGCAGTATGATCACTTTGGCGCAAACGAGGTCGAGGATTAAGCCCGTAGCGGGGAAAACTATCGAAAGACCGCCTTAAAGCAGGTCGAGGATTAAGCCCAAGCCGGAAAACTATCGAAAACCCTCCGGCGACCGGTCGAGTTAAGCCCGAGCCGGCGGAGAAAACTATCAGAAAGACCACCTCTGGTTATCCTCGATATGACAATGGATCAACACCGATGCACTGCAAGCTATCCACATTCTTGCCAACTACTATTCCCTCGAGTAATCAACACGAAGAGTTATTCGATTCCTTATTATCAGCAGCGACTACGGTCTAGCGTCGACTCGGTTGCCACGGATGGCATCTTAAGCCCGTCTCGAGCTATTTGTCAACATCTCTTCACTTTCGAATCTTGCATATATGGTTAAAATCAATACAAACCAATAACCTCATTCAAGGTGAACACGAAGTCTAACGTATGACTCCTTGGATGGCATCTTAAGCCCATCTCCTCTCCATTCGGGAACATCTACGTCTAGCATCGACTCGCTCCAGCATCGACCTTTCCAGATGGCATCTTAAGCCCATCTCCATCAATTCTCCTATCAACAACCTCGAGTCTAGCGTACGACTCGTTCCCCAGCGAAGTCTCCAACTTCTCCAAAGGCACACATGGCCCGTTCCGCATCATCCACTGGCGGTGCAAATTTTCGGTGTACTCGGTGTTGATCATCTTCTACCTCCGGTCGCGAAAGACAAGCGTGTCAATCTAACCCTCCGGTATAAGAAGATTGAACAGGGGCAGCTGTCATACCCCAAAATTTGCCCTCCATCTACTCAAAAGATTTCATACATCTATGCTCAAGGATTCCTCAAGAGTTGATCGGACAAACTCTCTCTGAGCAATCAACAAACTAGGGTTTGGTATCTCTCAAGTCAAGATGGTTTCCAACATCTCCAATGGTCATCATGCCTCCTCATATGCTTCAAAGATTCTCCATGTCAAGTTTCAAGCTTCACAAGTCAAGTTTCCTCGGACAATTGCTCGGATGGTTGAAAATCGGGTGTATTGGACAAAAAGTCAATGTGGTCAACATCAGTCAAAACTTCGATTTTGGTCAACATCATCATTTTGAAGTTACATTTATCATTTGATCAAGGGTTGATCATGATTCATCAAGAAAACTCAAGATTTGCTCAAAGTCGAACTTTCTAAATTAGGGTTTCAGATGAAAAGTCAATGAACTTTGTTGATCATAACTTTCTCATACTTTCTCAAATTTTCCACCACCTCTTGTTTTGAAGGAAATTCAATTCTCTACAACTTCATGTCTCACAAGAATGTCAAAAATGCTTCATTTGAGAGGTATAGCTCGAAACATTAGGTCATTTTCAAATTCAACAAAAGTCAACTTTTGTTTTGAAGATATATTGAGCATGGTAACTCAATTGAGATGAGACCAAAGACATTGTTTAGAGGACTCTTAGAGCTTTCAAAAGTCCAAGAACACTCAAAAATGTGGAAAATTGAGCAAGATACACTATTAGAAGTTAGGCGATTTTGAATGATTGCACAAAGGACATTTTGGTCAAAATGCAAAATTTTCAAATGGGCCTTTAATCTTTTGATCAAACTTGTTCATGACAATATTTTGACCTATAAATGCTTGGCCATGGCAATTTTCTATTTTATTGATTTTATTTTGAATTTTAGAACATTTAATTCAAAATTAAATTATATAAAATATGAAAATCATATTTTTCAAAAGAGGTGATTTTATATATTCCTTGAGGTCCAAGATAGCCCAATATACTTGCCAAATTCGTGCTTGATCTTGCATTGAAGAAGAAATCAAATTTTTTCAAGAAAATTGATTTTATTTGAAAAAATATTGATGCTCCAAATCAAATCTTTTCATTCCTTTTCCCTTCGATCCTCTCTATAAATACCAAGCATCATAGCCAGCAAACCACCACGAAACCCTAGCCTTGCACTAACCCTTATTTTGCCAAAATATTTTCAAAGTTGAGAAATCGTTTCACTTTCCGTAGTTTCGACCTCAAACATCATTCCATCGTGCTCGTTAGGTTGAGTAAGAATGCCATGCCTTTGATTAAATCGTCGGAATCATTGCATATACATACATACATATTCAATTTCTTTTGATTTTTGCATTTGATTATCCTGTGTGTATTAATCGTTTCTAATGCCTTTTTTGTGTTCATGAGACCCCATAGGTTCGATCTGGGCCATCGTTACTGGTTTTGAACGTCAGAATCGCATTATACCATTACTAGGGCTTTTCAAACTGTTAGCATCATATCTCTTTTGCAGGCCGATTAGGTGAAAGCGAAGATCACCAATGGACTCATGAGACCCGATTTAGGGGGTAGCCTTAACCTCGCCCTGACCTTTCGTTTTTTGCGAGTTCGATTTTGCCCGGAGAAGGCGGCCGAGCCTAGCTCGGCGTCGGCTGACTTCGTATTGACCGGCGAGCTGCATGCGTGGCGAGAAAATGCGTTCTGATTCGTCCATTTAAAATAACTGGGGCCCGCGCGCTGACTCAGTTTGAAATCAAAGTTTTCTTGACGCGTCATCACTTATGTTGATTTGTTTCCAGCTTTTCAAACACAGATGCACACATGGCGTAGCGGTCAGCGTGTTGTTTTTAAGGTTTGAAAGGGATGTCTCGATTCGATTCACGGTTCGGACAATCCCTTTTCACTTCTAAAACTCATTTTCCTATTTTCTAATTATTTCAATATTTTCCATTCATTTTAATTAACTTACATATTTTATTTCTGCATTAAAAAATTACCAAAAACATTTTTTCTTTTTGCATTATTTTCATAAAAATCTTTATTTAATTTAATAAATTAAAAAATATAATTTTGCATGCATATTTATTTTATTTATATTTTGCATTTAATTCACTTTTAATTGCATTTTAATTATTAAATCTTTTCAAAAATCCCAAAAATTATTTTAATATATTTATCTTATTTCCAGCATATATTAATTTTCTCATATTAAAATTGCATTTTTCTAACATTTCTCTTATTTCAATTTCATCATATTTCCGATTTTCTTATTCTTTCACGAGTTGCTCAGATTCGGACGTTTTCTTTTATCGTTTATTTTTTCCAATAATGTAATTGCTCATGGGTTGTAATAGTTTAATCTAGGTTTTACTTTCCGCATTTTAAATTATGTATACGCCCCAAAGCCATGTAATAAGCGTAGGATTTTATTTTAGCACCTTTACATTCGCATTTTACTTTCCGCACCTTATCAATTGCTAGTAACTAGGCGTGTATGGCAAGATAATAATTGGATATAGCTCACTAATCTTCAAGATAATATATTCAAATCAACACTTACACACACTTTAGGGTAATTCTCTCGATGCCTTTCTATTCAAAATGGTCGTGTCCCTCGAGCGTAGAGGTATTCTAGCACCGTTGCCTTCCAAACAAATCATCATAGTCCCTTCGATACAAAGATCATAAGACCCACGGCGTCGCCTCCGAATACATGATCTTGACCCTCGATTGTAAGCCTCGAAAAATGATGATAGTCCCCGATATGTGCTAGGATACTTCCTAAGTTACTTTCGATGACCATCCGATGTCCCGAATGTCCGTTTACATCCAGAATGGAGCTACCTACTAACTAATGGTATGGCTAGCGCTATTCTAAAGGAAGGTAAAAATGCAAAACGACCAATTAAAGTGGGTAAATAAGACTTTTAGTTGCTTGCTCTATCAAATGCTTTTCACACCACACACTTTCTTCAAAGTTCAAATTCTTTTCAAAGCAGAAACATTTCGAACACTTCGTATACACTCCTACATGAGTCATTACAAAGTCAAAGCGAAATGCCTTTTCAAAACATTTTATCAAACACAAAAGCAATTTTAAAAAGTGATCTAGAAGCGACTAAGAGCGTAGAATAGCTACGGATGGAAAGGGTGCTAATACCTTCCCTTTTCATAACCATTCTCCCGAACTCAGAATCTAACGAAGGTCTTTTTCTGTTACTTTTACCTTCCCTTAATTGGATAAAAATAAAAGTCGGTGGCGACTCTTGCTATCCGCACATTTGGATACAAAAATCCTACAAAGTCAGTTCACCGTATCACAGGGGTGTGAAAAGTATTTTGAAAGAGCAAGCAACTAAAAGTCTTATCACGTACTCAGAATTGGTCGTTTTCGTGTCATTTTACGTTCCTTTAGAATAGTGCTATCCATACCATTAGTTGGTAGGTAACCCTATTTATTGGATGTGGCGGGACATTGAAGGACATCGGATGGTCATAGAAAGCAACTTGTAGGAAGTATCCTAGCACATTCGAAGGGACTATCATCATTTTAAATGGCGACAATCGAGGTCAAGATCATGTATTCGGCGACATCGTGGGTCTTATGATCTTTGTCGAAGGGACTATGATGATTTGTTTTGAAGCTGACGGTGCTAAAATACCTCTACGTTCGAGGACGGGACCATTTGTGTTAAAGAAACGAGAGAGAATTACCTAAGGGGTGCGTGTGAAAAGTGTGTTGATTTGGTATTTTTATCTTTGGAAATTAGTGGGCTATGTTCAATTTAATCTTGCCATACGCCTAATTACTAGCGGTTTATAAGATGCGGGAATATAAAGTCGGAAAGATAAATCTACGCTATTACATGGCTTTGGGGCATATACATAATTTAAAATGTGGAAAACAAAAGCCTAATTAAGCTATTACATCCCATAAGCAATTACATAATTGGAAAAAAAAACGATAAAAAAATAAGCAGATAACTTTGTGAAAAGATGAAATCGGAAAATACGAAATCGAATAAGAAAATGTTAGCAAAAAACAATAATGTTTTAATGAGAAAAATATTTCATGCAAGAAACAACATTAATATGCTAAAATAAATTTTGGGATTTTGGAGTAATTTAATAATTAAAAATCAATTAAAAGTGATTTAAAGATAAATTAGAAATAAAATTAAATATGCATGCAAAATAATATTTTAATTTTATAAATTAAATAAACATTTCTGAAATAATGCAAAAAAAAATATTTTTTGTGTTTTTAATGCATGATAAAATTATTGAAATAAATAAAATGAATGAAAATATTAAATAGAAAATAAGAAAATAAGAAAAACATTACAAACTTGTAAAATAACATACCAAGGCGGGATTGAGCATGACCCACAGGTGGAAAAGCAACCTTGCCAACTTAGCATTTGAGTGCACTCTTTGTTTGAAAACCCGAGTGAATAGATTGTGAGCAGGTGTCACTCCACAGTTGTCTAGCTCTCGTGAAACTTCATCTTCTTCGTTTGAAATTTAAAAACATAGCGTCGGCCATGATGCGGCGCTATATTCCATTCAGGGTATGAATCGATTGGAAACATCGTTCTGAACACGATGGTGGTGGTCTCATGATCCAATTTTTCCGTTTTAAAGAAACCCTAATTCGGTTCAGAAAACCCTAATCATGGTGATTCGTGTTTCAGGCCATAGAAATACAATTAAACCATCCAGAAAGTTTGCAAGCTTCATTCTAAACACAAAACAAACATCAAAACTCGTTAATAATGCATGATAAACAAAATTCGATTTTGGAAAAATAAGAACAAACCGAAATCGTATTTGCTTGATTCTTGATGATTTTGGATGATGTAAAGGTCTGGATTGATTCTAAAGACCTTAAGGAATGCAATGGGATGCTTGGAATTGGCTGAATCGAAGCAAAACTAGGGCTTCCAGTTGCTTCAAGTGCACGGTTTTTTTAAGTTTGAATAGGGTTTCTCCAAGCAATTTTTCTACCCTAATTCATGTGGCATGTATTGTATATATATAGTAGATGGAATTGGAGCTGATTTGAGAAAGAATTAATCATCAATCAATGCAAAATATATTTGATTTTGTACCAAATCAAATTTTCTCTTTTTTTGATCAATTTCAACCAAATTCTTGCCATATCCAATCAAATTTCGAAATTTGCTGGCTTTGTTGGGTTGCTTGGATCTCAAGGAAGATAGAAAAATCAAATTTGCAATTAATTTTGATTTTATACCTTATTTTTGAATTTAATTTGTATTTAAATGAATAAAATCCAAATTAAATAGAAAAATAAAATAAAAATTCGTGGCATTGGGCTTGGATATTCCTAATTGTATAAGGAACAAGTTTGGATGAATAAAAAGTAAGCCCCTTTGCAAAAATTTTGATTTTTACAAGTATCTCTTTTTGTGCACTTCTTCAAAATTGCCCAACTTGTGAATGGTGTATATTGCTCAATTTTCCATATTTTTGAGTGTTCTTGGACTTTTTGGAAAGCTCTAAGAGTACTCTAACCAACCTCTTTGGTTTCATCTCAATTGGAGTTTCCATACTCAATATATGTTCAAAACAAAATGTTGACTTTTTGTTGACTTTGTAAAGGACCTGTAATGTTTTGATCCATACCTTCCAAATGAAGCATTTTTTGAACATTCTTGTGAGACATGAAGTTGTAGAGAATTGAATTTCCTTCAAAACAAGAGGTGGTGGAAAAATTTCTGAGAAAGTATGAAGAAGTTATGCTCAGTCAAAGTTTGGTTGACTTTTCACTAAGAAACCCTAATTTGGAAAGTTGACCTTTGAGCCAATCTTGAGTTTTCTTGATGAATCATGATCAACCCTTGATCAAATGATGAATGTAACTTCAAAATGAGGATGTTGACCAAAAATCATGAAGTTTGACTGTATGTTGACCACAGTTGACTTTTGTCCAATCTGATGATTTTCAACCATCGAGCCATTATGCGAAACTTGACTTGTGAGGCCTGAAACTTGACATGGAGAATCTTTGAAGCATATGAGGAGGCATGATGACCATTGGAGGTGTTGAGATCCACCTTGATTTGAGAATTGCCAAACCCTAGTTTGGGTTGATTGTCTAGGAGAGGGTTTGTCTGATCCACCCCTGAGGAATCTTTGAGTATGAAATATCTTGAGAAGATGGAGGGCAAATTTTGGGGTATGATGACAGCCCACATTCAATCTTCTTGTCTTTGGAAGGGTTAGATTGGCATGCTTGCCTTTCGTGACCTGAAGGTAGAAGATGATTGAACACTCGAGTACACCTGAAAATTTGCACTCGTGGTTAGTTGATGATGCGGGAATGGGCTTATAGATGCCATTTGGAGTTGCTGGGGAATGAGTCATATGCTTGACCCGAGATTGTTGATAGGAGAATTGACGGGGATGGGCTTAAGATGCCATCTGGAAAGATTGATGCCGGGGAGTGAGCCGTATGCTAGGCTCTGTAGGCGTTCTGGAAGTGAAAGGAGCATGGAGATGGGCTTAAGATGCCATCCGGAGGGAGTCGTACGTTAGACCTGGTGCTCATCCTTGAATGAAGTTATTGGTTTGCATTGGTTTTAACCAAATATGCGCGATCGAAGGTGGAGAATTGTTGACAAGTAGTCGGAGATGGGCTTAAGATGCCATCTAAGGCAATTGAGTCGTACGCTAGACTATGTAGTTGCTGTTGATAATAAGAGGGGGTCAGAATAGGTCTTCGTGCTGATTACTCTGAGGGGATAGTAGTTGGCAAAGTGTGGACAACTACTGTTGTGCTTGGTGATTGATCCTGCACTTATCGGAGGATAACTTGATGATCGTTCGGATAGGGTTTCCGTACGGCTTGGTATTAATCCTGGATCCGTTGTCGGAGGACAACGTGGGCGGTCGTTCAGATAGTTTTCCCGTATGGATTCGGGTCTTAATCCTGGACCAGTTGTCGGAGGACAACTAGGGGCGGTCATTCAGATAGTTTTCTCATCTGGATTCGGGTCTTAATCCACGGACTGTTTCGTCGGTGACTTTCTGCTTTGGAGAAAACAAGAGAAATTTGATAGAATATTGATTAGTCTTATGCAAAGTATGATGCATGATGTGTATGAATGACATATGCATATATTATGACTTTATGAGAAATGTATGAATCATAGATGTTGTGGTATTTCAAAACATATCCATCTTGAAGAAGATGCGGATGTTACCTTGGAATTCGACTTACGTTTGAGGATGGAAACCACGAGAAGAAAGATAACCTTGATTCTATGGTGCACTATCGACCAAGTCTTGAACCAGATATCGTTGAGGATGGTAGAGATATTTGTCGAGGATCTTGTGTAGACCTGTTGGGAGAATCTGGAGTACTCTACAGGGATTTTGCGTGTAAATATTGCTGGAGAGTATTTGGTAGTTGCTGGGAGACCGGGTTAGAAGGATCTGGAGCCCGTTGTAATCTCTGACTGGGGAATAAAAGGTGCAGATTTCCTCCGGTGCACTATCTGACCAAGTTTCAGGTCTAGGCTTTCTTTGCTAGAAGGGATTGTCGAGATATCTTGTTGGGGATAAATACCTCGGCTTGGGGATAAAATGTTATTGCTCGATAATGAGTGCAATCCGGTCAAGTTGAGTGGAATCACTGCTTGGGGACCGACGCGTACTCTGTTGGGGAAGGTTTGTAGTGAGCAACGCCTCTGTGGGGATCAATGTTCTGCAGGGGAGTGTTTTGGTGACTTCCGTCGTCATCTCAATTCACAGAGTCTGTAGTAATTACTTTTGCATGTTCATTTTTCGCATGCTTGTGAATAGATTTTTATTGTCAGATGCATATAGTCATTCAAAGCAAACGTTGGACTTTATGCAAACAACAACAGTGAAAATTGTAAAGAGAAAGAAACTTGTATTTATTTGAAATGTGGCGTATGGTCAAGTAGTTTGTACACAAGAAAAGCTATGCGAAAACAATCTCGTTAAGTTCCAACTATGCTAGTACTCATATATTTCAACTATCTCATCTCCTTGCTGTCAGTAGAAAGTGAGTAGACTGATTTTGCGCCATTTGAATCTTGAATGCTGATAGTAGTCTGGAAGTAGATAGGTGATCTGGAAGAGACATAGTCGTACGCTTTAATCCCTAACTTTTGCCTAGACCGCCCTTTCGGGTTTTCAGTCTACCGGGATACCTTTTTGCCCAAGCCGCCTTTTCAGGTTTTCGACTTGCCGGGTGTACATAATTTTTGTATATATCCTTAACTTTTGCCCGAACCCTTTTGGTTCGCCAGGATGCCCTTACTTTTGCCTAGGTTAGTCGACCTAGCGGGTCTCTTTTATGCATAGTATTTTTTGACTATGTCTGCGTTCACAGGGTGTGGAAAATCTTCCCCATCCATGGTGCTAAGAATCATAGCTCCGCCGGAAAATACTGTCTTGACTATAAACGGTCTCTCGTAGGTGGGAGTCCATTTGCCCCTGGGATCACCTTGTGGAAGAATGATGGCGTTGACTACTAGATCACCGACTTGGTAAACTCGGTGTTTGACCTTCTTGTTAAATGCCCTGATCATTCGCTTCTGATAGATTTGTCCATGGCAGATGGATGCGAGCCGTTTCTCATCAATCAAATTAATCGGTCAAGGCGAGTTTGGATCCAATCGTCTTACGCTAACTCTGCGTCTGGAGGACTACGGTTGAGGTATCCGAACCTCGATCGGTGGATTGCTTCATACCATATACAAGAGAGAAGGGTTGCCCTGTTGATGTTTATCTTGTAGTCACGATAGCCATGAAGAGAAAATGGTAACATCTCATGCCAATCCTTGTAAGTCTTTGTCATCTTCACATATAATCTTAGTAATGTTCTTGTTGGCGGCTTCCACCGCCATTCATCTTAGGCCAATAAGGAGAAGAATTGTGATGCTTGATCTTGAGCTGCGTGCGAGTTCGGTGATCATCTTGTTGTTGAGATTAGAGCCTTTATCTATGATAATCCTTTCGGGAGTGCCATACAGAGCCAGATAAGATTGTGTTTGATGAATCGAGCCACAACATTCTTAGTGAGATCTTGACGAGGCCTTACCCACTTGGTGAAATAGTCAATTGCCACAAGGATGAAACGGTGTCCATTGGAAGGCTGTGGGCTTGATTCTCGATCGTATCAATGCCCGCATTGCAAAAGGCCAAGGAGGTTAGAACATTCGAGTCTTGAGAATGCGTGTACTTTGTCGGCGTAAATTTGGCATTTGTGACAAGATCGAGCATAAGCGGTAACAATCGCTTCATGGTGGACCAATAGTAACTGTTCTCAAAATCTTCTTAGCCATCGTGTGTCCCTTTGGAGTGGGTGCCGAATGCCGTGTAACTCTTCCATAATACATTCATTGTTTTACGGTCCACGGGATAAACACCGATCGTGATTGCGTTTGTATAAGATGCGTTCTTGAGGAAGAATTTGAAGCAAACCTTCTCATGAACTTCTTATCATTGACGGATGCCCTATGGGATATTCACGAGTCTCAAGATACCTCTTCATGTCGTAGTACCAAGGTTTCTCGTGCGTATCTAGATCATAACAATATGTTGGTTAGTCGAACTTCTCAATGATGATCACAGGGGCCTCGTTGTCCCATCGACCTTGAACATAGATGACATAGTAGCTACTTACTTGTGATTCTCTTCTCGTGGAATGTGATTAAAGTGATCTCTTGAGTAGGGATCAAACTCAAAACATGCTCGATATGGAATGAGATTCGGATGCTTCGTATCCCTCGCCCTTAATCTAGCGATCACTAAAGTGAGTCTCCATACACTTGTAAGAACTTGATTCTTAAGTCAATAGCGACTTTAATGCCCATGATGCACGCTTCGTATTCGGCTATGTTGTTAGTGCAATTGAAACATAATCTGGCGGTGAAAGGTGTATGTCCGCTTTGTAGGGATGTAATGATGGCGCCAATGCCATTGCCAAGTGCGTTTGAGGCTCCATCAAAGACCATGGTCCATCGGGATCCTTGTTCGAGTCCTTAAATGCAGGCACAGTTCTTCTGTCGATGACTAGTAAAACATCTTATGCGGAAATTCGAGCTGCATAGGATAGTCATCTGACACGATGAGCCAAATGATCGGCTACTACACTTCCTTTGATCGCTTTAGAAGTATCTTGGATGTCGTATTCGGTCAAGATCATTTGCCATCTTGCTATTCTTCGGAGAGCGGTTTCTCAAATATGTATTTTATCGGATCCATCTTGAAATCAACAAGGTAGTGTGAGTCAACATATCTTGTCTTAGTCGTGACAGCCAAGCCAAAGCGTTGCGAGTTTTCTCATTGCGAGTATCTTGTTTCACGATCGGTAAACTTTTGCTAAGGTAGTATATTGCATGCTCTTTCGACCAGACTCGTCATGTTGCAACATACACCCCATTGAGTTCTCTAACAACATCAAGTACATGATAAGAGGTCTTCCTTGACATCGGGATAGAAGGATTACGTAGGTACTCCTTGATTTTGTCAAAAGCGATCGGAAATCGTCGTTCCATTCTACCACTTGATCTTTCTTGATAACGAAGATTGGCTCACAATGCGATTAGGTGCGCAATAGATACGGCAATGTAATTCAATCGCCCAAGAAACCTCTGACTTCCTTCTCGGTGCGGGGAGCTGGCATCTCTTGAATAGCTTTAACCTTGGCGGGATCAACTTCAATACCTTTACCACTGACAACAAACCCTAAGAGCTTTTTGGATCTGACTCCAAAGGTGCACTTGTTAGGATTAAGTCTCAATATGTACTTCTTTAATCGTCAAATAGTTTACGCAAATGATCAAGATGTTCTTCTTCATGCGTGATCGAGCTATCATGTCGTCGATATAGACCTCTATCTCGTGATGAATCATGTCATGAAATAATGTCACCATAGCACGTTGATAAGTGGCGTCTGCGTTCTTCAATCCGAACGGCATAACCTTGTAGCAGAAAGTGCCCCACTGTGTAACAAAAGTAGTCTTCTCCATGTCTTGAGGGAGCCATTTTGATCGATTATGTGGAGGAACCATCCATGAAGGAGAAAACCTTATCTTTGGCGGTGTTGTCAACGAACATCAATATGAGGAAGTGGAAAATTGTCTTTTGGACTTGCTGTTCGATCTAATCACACACATTCGTACCTTGCCATCCTTCTTAGATACGGGTACCACATTGCAACCCATGGGGATAAAATGTGACTAAGAAACCGGCGTTGAGCTGCTTCATAACCCGGCTTTGATTTTCTCGACATCTCGGGACGCATCACGGCAGACATACCTTTCTTGGGAGAAAACCTTCTTTTTTGTTGGCAATCGATTGTACCACAATATCAATGTCTAAACACATGTCTTCATATGACCAAGCAAAAACCTCAATATAGTCTGTAGCATCTGAACCAACCTTTCTCGACCTTTGTTCTCAAGACCCACTCAATCTTGATCTCTTTTACATCTTCGTCGGTGTTCGCGTTAAAGGTGGCTAGCTAGAGGATTCGAGCGTGAATTCGGTTCTCGGCTCGGCGATTTACTCTTTTGATTTGTTTATAAAGATGTGAGCATCAATCTTTATTATTTTCAACACAAGAAAGATGATTTAATGATTATGAAAAAGGGGAAAGTTGTTAATACCCTCAATTGATATTGATATGTGTAACGACTAGCGCAAACTAGATGCAACGCATTGGGGAGATTCTGAGTAAGGGGGATTGTTATATAAAGGGAATAGATGGAGCACCCTAAATATATATAGTTATCTATAGCTTTATATATGAATATGTTTGATATGTTTGTGTGTTTTTTAATTGCTATTTCTATGATTGGGAAAGTTTCTCCTTTGGGATTTTAAGAAAGATAGGTTATGTGGGATCCTAGTGTTTGTTATTATTGTGCTAAATATCTTTGGATCTTACGCATACATATCCCTAGTGGAATCGAGCATTTGTAGCTCGGATCTCTGAGGATCTATGGTTTGTTTAGTGCGAGGGAGAAAGAAATTTGCTCGGCAAGGATGAGACCTTGTGCCTCGTATTCTCAAAAGGATGTTGAGAAAGTCGGAGCAATCGTAGTTCCCACTTATGCTAGTGGAAAGCAGCGGGATGTTAGTAAGACAGACAAATGTCATCTTAATGAAAATGTATCTAATCTATTTCATCACATACATTTTGAAAAGTTGATTGATAGAAATCTTTAGTAAGTAAGTTATAGGTGTTTTGCTCGAGTATACAAGCGTTACCACTTACATGTTTAAGAAAGATGTTTGAAAAAGATGATTGAATCTTTTAGCTGTAAGCATTGGTGTTTTGCTTGAGTGTACAAGCGTTACCACTTACAATTAAGAGATGTTTTTGTTTGAAAATGTTTGAAAAGTTTTTGTTGTATGTGATGTGATAGATGAGATACTTCTTCCATAGAGATGATAGATGTCTAAATCTAGGAGAATTTGATTGGATTAAAGGGATGCTTTTAAGAAGCCCGTGGGTCCTTATATTAGCCCAAGAGGAGGCATTCAGAGGGTCATCGAGGGTCATCGAGGGTCCTTGTATGAAGCTCAAGAAAGCTATAGGGTATGGCTGGCTTTGGCTTAAAGGGATTTCACGAAACCATCCTTTTGGAATTTAGAGCAATTTCACGGAAATTATACTACGGGTTCTATCTAGCAGGTGATTCTTTGTATTGGAAGCCCAATAGGAGGCTGTTAAGATTTCTGTCTCTTTCATTGTATGATGCCCAAGAAGGCTAAACTCAATGAGGAGTTCTTTTGAGCGAAGCCCAAGAGGAGGCTAACTCAGCAGGGGAGTGTTGTCTTATATGAAGCCTAAGCGGAGGCTAAACTACGTGGGAGAGTTATCTTGTATAAAGCCAAGAAGAGGCTAAACTCAGCTGAGGATGAGTTATCTTGTATAAAGCCAAGCGGAGGCTACAACTATGGGGAACCTATTGGTTAGACTAATTGTTATGTTATAATTAGACAGTTGTATAAACAAGTGTGTGTGTGTGTGTGATATGTATTCATAGGAATATATGAAGGAAATATAAACAATGCATGATGTTTATTTACAAGAGTTTATGAAGTATAAACAAGTGTACGTGAAGCGAGCGTTTAAGCAGGCGTAACTTGATTATTTACAAGTTTGAACTGTGTACAAGGAAGTAAATATGTACACGAACGAGCTTTTTATGTACAGACAAAGATGGATGTACATAGAATGGTTGGGACTTACACCATAAGGGTGGCCCATTGGTTTGAAAGCAGTTTCACAGGGAATAATGCTCCTTTCAATACCAATGGAATTGGTGTATATACAGACGAAACGGAAACGAACGATCAAAGTTTATCTGTGAAAAGTATCTGTATTATGTACAGACAAAGATTTGTATGAATACAAAAAGAATTTGATATGTACAAGGAAAATATGTATGTACATAAAAGAATGTTTATGTGTATACACAAGTGAAGTGAAAACAAACGATCGAAGTTTATACATGTGAGTATAAAAAGTATTTGTGTTATGTCAGATAAAATTTGTATGTATTTGAGGAAAGTTTGATATGTACAAAGAAATATTATGTACATAAAAGAATGTTATGGGACTTACACCGTGAGGGAGGCCCATTGGTTTGAAAGCAGTTTCACAGGGAATAATGCTCCTTTCAATACCAATGGAATTGGTGTATAAACAAGAGACACGAAAACAAACAGACGAAGTTTATTCATGCTTTGATATTGATTGAATATGTACAAAGAAATAATTATGTACATAAAAGGATTGGGACTTACACCGTGAGGGAGGCCCATGATCGATTAAGAAATTCGAGAGAAAGCAATTCGGTTTTATCGTTTAAATCGGATCGATCATGGCAAAAAGATGCAAGTTTTGATGAAATGTTTTGAAAAATTATTTTGAAAGTGTTTTGAAATGTGAAGTTTATTTATGAGAATTTTTGAAAAGAATCGGAAGTCGAAAACTTGAAAAATTCACCTTAAAAGGAGGTTTGAAAAAGTGCTCAGAACGTCGTTTTCGGCTTGATTAAAATATAACCAGATGAAAGTTTTTCTGAAAATTTTTGCACAATCATAAAATAGATATATTTATTGACAAATGTAAAAAAAATCACCTCAAAATCAGGAGTTTTGATTGGTTAAAAAAAATTGTGAAGTTTTGTAAAAAACCATGAAAAATATGAAGAGTTTTAAAAAGAATGGTCTTGTGGAGAGTTGAACTCATGACCATTGGGTATCACGTGGCAGAGAACTAAAGGCAAGCTAGCTACCACTGGGACAAACGCGCATTTGTGTTTATGGACCAAAACACGTGTAAACAAAGTATTGGAATTTTTGAAATTTCAAACTCAAGAACACTGAGTGTGTTCTTCGTCTCCATCGATCCTCAGATTTTTCAATTCAAGCTATAATCTTCGTTTCTCAATGAAATTTGATGAAATAAATATGAAAATTGCTCGGTTTTGAACAAGGAATACGATGGTGTATGTTAATTGCATTTATTTTTAGCCTAGCATGTTTGACTTTCTGGAATCACGAAGAACCCTAGAAACTAAGATTTCAAATTAAATGATGCATAGTTGATGATTTTTCAGTTTGTTTGAGGGCTTATGATCGTGTTAGGTGCAGAAAGAGATTGGCCTAGAGTTTTTGCATTTAAGTTCAAAGAATCATGATATCCAAGTTCATGTTCTAACCTGTTCAAGTTGAGATTGAAGATGATGATTGAGCGTTTCCAGAACTTGTTTTCAATTGCTCTGACATCACCGGCCTATATAGAAGCTATATGGATGGTCTGCTTGCCTCGAGATTGCTTCAATCCTTCCACTCAAGTCAACCTGCAGTCAACTTAACATGAAACTCGAAATCGGGGTTAATGGAGTTACAGTTGTTAGCTATTGATCTGGATCATGTATATGAGGTATATGGAAGGTGTTTGAATGATTACAACACAAATTAATCAAGCTATTACGATTTTGAAACTTAAGGCAGTTTGCACAAGCATATGTTCATGGCATGTGATTTCTGATTTTTAGCTTGGTTCATGTTGATCTTAAGTTTTGAACAAGTTTAATATTGATTATGGAATGTGTTTGACACCAAAACTTTCCCTAGATTTTACTAATTCTCAAAATTGCAAGTTTTCTCTCATTTGAACTATGATTTGAGAAATTGGAGAAAGTGGAAGGAAAGTATGTCTTGGCATTACTTTGGTGTGATTTTAACTTGAAATGGTGATCTATTTATAGGCCAATGGTTCTGAAAATGTTAGGCAAGAGTACATGGCAATTGGAAATTCAAGGTTGCCTTAAGGGGTAAGAATGACTTTTCAAAAGTAAAAAGGAAGTTTCCTCTTTTTACCATGTGTAAAAATCTTCCAATTGATATTATCTCATCTCAATTATATCTAGTTGATATTTATCAGCTCTAAGCTTGAATTGGCAAGGTGGCAATGCTTCTAGATGAAGAAATCTCAAAATGACCTATAATGTGATGTTTTGACCTTGAAAAATCATGTTCATGGAGCCTTATGTTTCAATTTCAAAAGTATAGCTAGACTCCATGGATTTGTGAGTTCTTGTACATTTTGGAAAGCTTGTTTCAAGAGCTACAACTTTCATGTTTTGAGTTTTTTCCAATTCAAAATGGAACTAGGTGAAAAAATGGCATGAAGTTTTGAAAAAATAAGAAATTTTAACACTTAGAAATTTGTCTAAGTGTTGAAACTTTTGACTTTTTGTTGACTTTTTCAAATTCTTTGATTTTTTATGATCATGATGGATCATTTGAAGTATTTTGATGTTTGAAAAAGTTTTGTCTTGAAAAAGTTGACCAAAAGTCAAAGTTTGACTTTTAGTGCGAGATGAAATTTCATCGGATGTTTACGAAATTGTTGATGAAGTCTGTGAACTTGTGATGTTTGAATCCAGTTACGTCAAGATGTTGTATCTAAGATATGATGACCAATCTCTAGCCCAAAAAGTCATTTCTTGCTAAAAAAGTCAGAGAATGCTCATGCTTGATCAAAACCCTAATTGGTCGATCCTTGATTGATCAGTGAGAAAAATTGGATATCTGATGATCAGAGGTTGATGATTTGATCAAAATAGATCAAACGAGGTGAGAAAAACTCAAACCCTAATTTGTTACCTCTTGAATCAGATGAAAATCGATGAAACCTAATTTTGACACATGAATACTACACGGAATTAATTCATGCAGGCGTAGTGATGCAATGATGTAAATGTAAGGTGGTATATTAGGTCAAAAATTAGGGTATGACAGTCAGTACCCAAATTCACAACCTCAACTTGATCTTTGTGTGGCTGTATAACTCGGTCTTCTTCTTAGCGGATCGACAAGTTCTCTGGCACTTCTGATCTTCCTCACTTCGTCTTGACTTGGTAGATCGGATTATCGAAGTCATATTTAGCAATAGCATAGCTGTTATCAACGAGATTCGGAGTGATTCTGTAGTGTGTCACGTGGGTGTGTGTAAGAAACACATAGCTTTTTGAAGGGGTGATATAGTAAAAGAAAGAAAACAACAATTGAATGCAAAAGTCCAACGATTTTATTGAATGAAAATATGCAAATGATGAGATAATAACCCTCATGAAGCGAGCCACGATGCCGGGCAAGGCACTGGGCTTTCAAAGTTTATTGTTCAAAACATAGAAAATACGAAAAGCAAAACAAAACAAGAGCAATTACTCTGTCTAAAGGAGATTGGTATGCGTCTTGATCTTCCAATTCTTGAGCCCATTATGCGAGTTGGGAAGATCCACTTGCGATGTCGAAGTCGTTGTCGTCATCTTCTATAACATGGATTCCACGGCTGATCACGAGAAGGGAAGTTGGCGGCACGTTCGCGTATCATCTTGACCTTTGGTGGTGAAGCCTAAACTTCTTGTCGGTTGAAAGGAAGATCGGGGCTGACCCCAATAGTACTACCTCCTTCTTGTTGCGGCTTGAGCATCTTTCGGTGAGGCCATCCTAGGCGGGCCGTGTAGCTTTAGGAGTAAGGGAGGTCAGGGCATGACTCGAGGATTGTTTCAAAAGCTTGCGGGGAGTCTCGAAGAATTCACCCTCCTCTCGAGTGTCGGAATGGCGTAGATGGTGACCATATATTCTTTTTCACCACATCTTTAACAACCTTCCTTTCATCGGGTACTTGACTCGATGTAAGAGTAGAGTATGACCTGTATCAAGGGCGTCCAAGTAGGCAAGAGTAAGTTGGATGGCATGACAAAAGTAAGAGTCAAAAGCGGGAACCAACTTTGACAGGCGGTGAGCTCTCAAAGTCTTGTTCGTTTAGAACCATCAAAAGCTCTCACAATAATGTCAGGGTCTCAGAACCAACCCTTCGACATCAAGCCGATCAAAGCGGTCTTTGGTAGGATGTTTAAGCGATGGTATCCACCAAGACATGAGACAAGGTAGTGCCTTGCATTCAACGAGAGATGTGCAAGGCTTTGTGTTTTCTTTCGGTAGGAGTCAAATCGTGTCGAGAAGCCTAAGCCGTTGTTGGCAGCGGGCTAGCAATACAAACTTCAATGGTGGGTGGTAGTGTCTTGCTGATGCGTGAGCATTCTTGAAACTTCACCAAGGCATTAGCATGAGCCTCGGACAAGAAGCGGTGCAAGCATGGAGATCTTGGGCAGATGCATCCCAAGCCATTCCACAATTGTAGTCACTCTTCTTGATAATCTTCAGAATTTCCTTCATTTCTTGTTTGGAGGTGTCTTCAGTAACTTCCTTTGGTACTTCTGGTTGAGCAGGAAGAGTCACTGGTTCTTTCCCTCTAGCTTGGGGCATGGGTTTAATAGCTGGAACACGGTGGAGTCGCGATGTCTTTGGAGGAGATATGGAGAATACTCTTAGGTTACGGTCACCTTACTTGATCCGGTGATGTTGTCAATGTCAGGAATGGTAGCTTCAACTATAAGATCTTCAATGGTCAGGGGGTCTTGCTTGACACCATGATAGTAAACATCAGCTCCATAATTCCAAGGGATAGCCTTGTCAGAGGAATATGGAACTGGTCTTGGAGAAGTAATGATGAGAGGTGCCACTCATGATGAGAGGAATCTTGTAACTATCAGGGACAGTGTACTTCACCATGTAATCATACTTTCCACTTGGCTGCCCAGTGTCCCACAGGATAGTGCGGTTTCATTCACCCTCCTCGATCTTCAACTTAGACATATCTTCACAGTTTACGCGGTGGTTTGAAATAGTATCTCACGGTTATCCATCATGCCCTTGGACACGTCTTCTCAACCAAGCACACCATCGGTAGCGGATGGTCACCAACAATTATGCGGGCATCACGGTTGACAAACTTGTAACAAATTCTTCTTAACATCATTAAAGGAATGGTCAAGTCATCTATGTTGAAAATATAAGTATCCTCCCAACAGCATTGGAACTTTTGTCATGGTTAGGCATAGGCGTTGATCACATTGGTCTCAGCAGGAGGATCGAACTCAAACTGCTTAGCTTGATCATATCTTGAATTTTGTTCTTGAGCCCACGGTTGTCGATTATCGGTACTGGGCTGTTGGGTGGTAAGCACATAGCGTTAGGATTGTATCTCGGAGAGTGTTGACACTCACAGGAGGATCCTCAAAGTGTCGGCTGCTTTCAACATGTGTTGCAAGGCTTGCGACAAGGGCATGTTGATCTTTATGTTGTCTTCGTGGCGCGTTACGGCGCGCGTTGTCTCGTGAGGTTGTCTTGATGTAGGATTGGAGATCTAAGCGCCCCCATAGATTGGCGCGGTCGGTCTTGGCTCGGCTTTACGATACACGGCATTAACTTCTTCTTACCACAAAAGATCTCTTGCGGTATTGATGATGTCTACATGAATCTTCCCACTCTTGATACCGACTTCAATCGCTCTCTATCAATATCAGCTCGGTGAATCCGGTGAAGAGTTTCAATCGGATGATTGAAGAATGGGCTGTCGGTTCCCATGAACATATCAACCAACTCCTATTGGACAAGGGTGGTGAACTCTTGCTGCTAGATCTCTCCATTTACGAGCATACTCCTTGAACTTCTCATCACGACCCATAGACATGCTGTGTAGTTGCATGCGGTGGGTGTCAACTCAGCATTATTACTCATCTTGTCTGCAGAAAGCATCAGCAAGTCACTCCATGTGCGGATACGGTCATTCTCTAGGCGATAATACCACTCTAGTGAGTTAGGACAAACTCTTGAAAATAATGCATCCACAACTTTACATCATCGGTGTGGGGTTGATCTTCTGAACATAGGACTTCAGATGAAGCTTAGGACATGACATGCCATCATACTTAGCAAAAGTAGGAACTTTGAACTTGGGAGGAATCACAACACCAGGAACAAGACTCAGATCATCAAAATTCAACCCGGACATCTTCAGGTTTTCCACAGCATTCAGACGGTCTTCAAGTTGCTTGTACTTGTCATCTTCATCAGAGTACTGGTCATTATCATACTGATCCTCTCTCCCTTTCTCAGACTCGCGCTGGTCATCTTCATTACCCTTGACACTCCCCTCATTCTTGACACTTCCTTCAGAGAGCTCTATCCGACAGACCACTTTAGGACCACCTTTGTAGCGTCTGCCCATGTTGAGAAGACCCACAACCTTCTTCTTCTTGTTGATGAGCTTCTTCAGATCCTCTTGGCCTTGGACCAAGCTGGTGAACATCTGTTGGGCCGGGCATTACGAGCACGGAGATCTTTGACAGTCTATTCAAGAGCCATTTCTGCTAAAATAAATAGCGAGAGAATGAGAAAATCAATCTTCAATGTACCTGTGATGCAATGTTATGCTATGATATGCAATGTTTATGCGAATGTAATGCAATGTTTTCAAGGACCTTAGAGATTTAAATTTGTTAAACAAGCACGAACAAACATTTATTAGTTCTCCTTTTATTTTTCTTTTTCTTTTTAAGTACAAAAGACAGTTCAAAACAATAAAAGAAAAGCATAAAAATCCTAAAGCTCTAAGTCTCCCATGGGCGCTTCCTCTTGGTGTCGAGGTAGGCGTTGATGTTCCGCTCCTCGTGAAGTAGCTTCATCAACTCTAGTATCTTCTTCTTGCTTGCATAACACTGAGCTTCAAAGGTATCCCTTTCTTCTTTGAGTTAAATCCAGGATCTCTTCAAGTCTTCAAAATCAGTAGGCATGTCGGGATGGTGAACAGTATAGGATTCGTCACCTATAGCAACAGGTTCCATAATTACTGGTAAAACATGTGTGAATGGCATCATGAGGTTTTGAGCTCGAGCTCGCACCCATTTGAGGTAAGGTTCCCAAGGAATGGAGTTCTGGTGCCCCAAAGTCTTGGTATCAGTCTTCTTTACCATGCCCCAAGCGTGTATGAACCTTCGGTAATTTTGGAGATCGTGGTTGTGGTCGAACACAATATCTTGGAGAAGCATATCATGTGGACCATCTCTTGAGCAAAACCAAGCGGCGTAGAGCTAGAGAAGGGTTGTAAGTAATACCTCCCCTTATACCAAGTAGTGGTACATTAGAATTCTCCTGACGCTCAATGAAGGTGAAATCCTTTTGAGAGAAAAGATTCCAACGGATATCTGAATGAGAGAGTGACATTAGTCTTTGAGACCACTTCATCCTTTGTTCATTTTCAAAACGATGGAGGAAGGTCGAAATAAACCACAGGAAATAGCGGTATGCAACACATGAGAGTTCCTTGTCTCTTAGTAGTACAGTGTGGAGAATGCAGAATGTCTCAAGTAAAGTAGGCACGGGGTTACGGGTAAAACAACTTGATGGCGTTGACATCTATGAATTGATCCGAGTTAGGGAATAGAACCAAACCATAGATTAGCAAGGCCACAATGTCTTGAATGCATGGAAACTCATAACTTTGAGGAATTCTCGGGCTTTCTTAATTAGGAACTTAGCAAGTAAACCCTTAACTCCTTCTAGTTTCCCAATTGGCTGATGTCGGCGCTTAAGATGTAAGGCTGATCACGATGTCTTCGTACTTAGGAACCTTTTCTAAACCGGTGAATGGCATTTGGTCAAGAATAGGTACCCCAGTAGCTTAGAGAACTCTTCAAGGTAGGAACCAAGCGATAATCAGGAATGTAAAGCAATGGTGTTTGGATCAAAGAATTGGAATAGGACATGCATCATATCTTCAAAACCGAATAACCAAATCAAGTAGATAACCATGCCTTTGATGGTGAGCATGATCGGGAATCTCGAAACCAATTCTTTGGTGAGAAGGTATACCCGTGAAGTTGATTCGGATAGTCTTTCTAGAAGCCATAATCCTACAAAACAAGCAAAGATAAATCCTAGGTCCTTGAAATAGTTAGAAATGATATGCAATGCGATGATGTCATGATGTCATGTTTAGCACACCTGAACAATTCACACAATGAGCCTAGGTTTAAGGCTTGCATGAGGTATAGGTGATTACCCACCAAAGTTTGAGTTGGTTCATCTGTCCTATAATAGTAGCGGGTTCTAGGAATCTCATATCATTGATCTTTCTCGTAGGCGTTTATTTCAATATGACTACCAAGTGGTCGACGAAAATATCCCAAAGTCGATCTTAATGGCGTAGCATCAGTGTCGACCAACCTCGGTCTACAAAGTCGGCCATCTCACTACCTTCTAATGGCCAAGATGGGTCAATTAAGGTTCTAAAAGTTTAGTTAGTGCTTGATGACACCACGAAGCCAAATACTATCCTCAACTTGGGAATGAAGAGTATCGGGACATCAGTGTCACACTAACGTAGCCATCATGTTGACCGTTTCGATGCTCGTCTAGCGGTCATGACGATTTATTGCTACTTACCTAAAGGAAACCGGATCGGGTGTAGGATCCCCACAAATATAATACCCAAGCAACCCTTAAAGATAAAGCAAGCAAGTCAAACAAAAGCGGTAAAGGTGATCTAGAAATCCCTAAGGCATTCTCTCTTTAGGGTGTCTCCCGTGAGTCGCGATTACGTAACACGGTGAAGCGACTTTGTAGGTTTTGTATCGCAAATGTGCGGATAGCAAGAGTCTACCGACTTTTCTTTTATCCAATTAAGGAAGGTAAAAATGAGAAAAAGACCTTCGTTAGATTACGAGTAAGGGAGAAGGTTACGAAAAGGGAAGGTATTAGCACCCCTTTCCATCCGTAGTTATCTACGGGCTCTTAGTTGCTCTTAGATCACTTTAAAATTGTGCTTTCTATGTGTTTGACAAAAATGTTTTGAAAAGGCATTTCGCTTTGACTTTGTAATGATTCATGTAGGAATGTATACAAAGTGTTCGGAAATGTTTCGTTTTTGAAAAGAGTTTGAACTTTGACAAAAGTGTGGGGTGTGAAAAGTATTTTGAAAGAGCAAGCAACTAAAAGTCTTATCACCTACTCAGAATTGGTCGTTTTTGAACATGCATAAAATCCTCAGCCGAGATGGATGTCTGGAGGGAAGATTGTAGGGATCCGGGATAGGTCTCGGACTTGAGGATGAGGTCCTTACCCGACATGGATCTGGGAGAAGGTCATGAGGTCGGCCTAGGATCCGAGGTAGTTCGGTTACTTGGGATGAAGGGTTGAGTGAGCGTTATGAAGATGAAGAGTTCTAGAGTCTTTATGAGGCGTTACCAAGTGAATGATTACAAGTTGTGTAGCTTCTTGCCTTCAAGCCATGGTTAATCTGTTGGCGATTCTGAGAAAGGAAGAAACAACTTCATGGAAGGAATGATATAAATAGGGCTCCCGTGGGGATAAACAAGACAATCATAAGCTTGGAACTTGAGTTCGACACTTGAGCTTCAATCCTAAAATATCTTTAATAAGGTTTTTCCTGCAAGAACATTGGCGCCGTGGGGCCTCGGTGAAATCAATCCCGAGCCGCACAAACACACACACACACACGACAATGTCTCAAGCTTCACAGATCCACGGATCTCACCCGATTCTTGGCCATGATCGGCGACTGCGCCATGGAAACTGCCAGGGACAACGTTCAAGCCCTTGGTGAAAAGCTTGGGCGAAGCGGAAGAAAAGGAAGTTGAGCCTCGGAGCGAAGCCTTGTCTCGGGCAATGCTGGAGGATGTCGTTCGGATAATTTCAAACCCCATCTGGCATCGTATGATGGCAAGGCGGACCAGGAACACATCATTGCGGTTAACAACACAATGGCGCTTATTAGACAATCGACTCCCTAAGTGCAAGTTGATGGTCGGTACCTTTAGAGAATCGGTCTTCTTTGGTATATGGGACTGCGGTTGTCTATAGTGAGCTATCAAGACTTGACGAAAGATTATTCGGTGAGTTCTCGGTAATCGCCATCGCCAAGGTGGCCAACACCTCCACATTCAGCGTGAGCGGCGCCATACGAGATAGCTCCGGGATTTCATGGCTGGGTTCAACGAGGAGACCATCAGGTCTCACATCCCAATTAGGAGATATTTGTGGCGCGTTCGACATGGGCCTTAAAAGCGGTCAATTCAATGAGTCTTTAGCCCAAAAGCGCCAAGAGCATGGGCGAGATCATTACTCGGGCCGAGTGCTACGTGAAGGGAGAAAAAGCAACATGGAGGCGTGCTCGAGATTCTAAAGCGGTCGGGACGTGACGAGCGAACCCGACCACGGATCTTGCCACCACCCGTGAGCAGGCAGGGACGAGGCGTGCCGTCGCGCCATGGTCGGCATCGGCTCAGGGCGTTCACCCCTCGACACCATAAGGAAGACATCCTCAGTGACATCAATCATTTGAAGTTACCTCCACCCACAGCGATAAGTGGGTACATTAACAGTTATGGGTGATCCAGGAGCATGGTGCAGTTTCACCGCGAAGGGGCACCACGGAGTCTTGCATCGATTGCGGAGAGAGATTGAAAATTAATACAAAGGAAGCATCAACATCGTAAAGGAAGATCTGGCGGACCCCGGGATTCATCCAGGAGGACTCGGCCGATTCCGGTCAAGAAAAGTAAAATTTGTGGAAGAAGTGAAGGCGAGATCAACCGGTATACTCTCAACACTATCTCGGGGGCTTTGCGAGGTGGCTCCACTAGTTCGGAGAAAAGGTATGCTCGTGGCTCAGGCGGGTGCCGCGCCGGAACCTCGAGGTTTGATCCGGGGTGATAACCTTCTCGGGTGAAGATGCCAAGAGGTTACGCCACATGAAAATGATCCTATGGTGATTGAGGTACAAATGGGGATTGGGCGTTAAGCGTGTGTTGATCGATCCGGGAAGTTCATGGACGTCCTCTCTTGGGAGGCTTTCAAGGGAATGGGTTTGAGCAAATGAGTTGTTACCTTTCAGCGGGACTCTTGTCGAATTCTCCGTGACAGTGCGGGGTTACGGGGTATCTCCCGTGCTAACTACTTTGGAGAAGGAGAAGTGCCAAAACCGTTCAGGTTAGGTATTTGGTGGTTAATCGTCGTCACCTACAACATTATCATCGGACGACCTTCGTTTAGCACTTGAGGCGGTATTATCAGCGTTGTTTTTGACCATGAGTATCCCTAGGTAGCAGGCGTCGGGGTGGTCCGTGGAGACCCGGGCTGGCCGGAAGTGCTATAAGGATAGTTTGAAGGCCAAGAAGAAGTTAGGACCATCGGAGGCCTCTCCGGAAGCCACGAAGTGAGCATGGTCGATGTCGATCCGAGAGGATCGGCGAGACGAGGACATCAAAGATATCCAAATCAGTTGGCCTCACAAGTCACCCATCCAGGGACTCGATTGACAAGGGAGGAAGAGCCAGATAGTCCATCTGTTAAGACAAAATCTAGACCTCTTTGCTGGAAGCCATCGGATATCTGGGCATAGACCAGAAGATCATGTGCCATCATTTGTCAATTGATCTCGGAATCAAGCAGTGTCCTGAGGAAGCGGAAGATGGGGAAGAAGGGGACAAGCCGTGTCAGAGGAGGTGGGAAAGTTGTTAAAAGCCGGTTTCGTTAAAGAGGTGCAATACCCAACTTGGCTATCCAACATTGTTATGGTGAAGAAGAAGAATGGCAAGTGGAGAATGTGTGTAGACTTCACCGACCTGAACAAAGCATGCCCAAAGGATCCTTATCCCCTCCCTCACATTGATCGGCTGATTGACAGTTCTTCTGGGTTTCGCCTCCTGAGTTTCTTGGATGCGTACTCGGGGTACAACCAAATCCGGATGAACCCGGCTGATGCATCCAAGACCACCTTCATGACAGAGCGGAAGAATTTTTATTACAGGGTTATCTTATTCGCTTGAAGAGCAGCCGCGACTTATCAAAGGCTGATGGATATGGTGTTTGCTCCTCAGTTGGTCGAATATTGAAGTATCGTGAGCGACATGGTGATCAAAACCACATCAGGGCGAGATCATGTGATAGACATTAGAGAAACCTTGGCGGCGTCGGAAGTTCAATATCTTTGAACCCGGACAAATGTGCGTTCGGATACAAGGCGGCAAGTTCACAGGTTTCATGCTCACAAATCGTGGTATCGAGGCCAATCCAGATAAGTGCCAGGTGATTATTGACATGTGAAGTCCGACCTCGATACGAGAAGTACAACAACTAACTGGCCGTTTGGCCGCGTTGTCTCGTTTTTTATCTTGTGCAGGTGACAAGTCCATCCATTTCTTCTCGGCAATTAAGAAGAGAGCTCAGTTCGAATGGACGGAAGCATGTGAAGAAGCATTCAATGGGATAAAGCAATTCACATCGGCACCTCCGGTCTTGATCGGACCAAAGGTTCTCGATTGACACTCTATCAGCGATGAGGAGGGGCAATCGGCTGTCTTTGGTCAAGACACGGATGAAGGAGGCGTCAGGTTTACTTTGTAAGCAAGGTGTTAAAAGGCGGTCGGATACGGAAGATAGAAGTTGGCCTTGGCGCTTGTGTGACCACAGCTCGGGCATTACTTCCTTGGGCATTTTGTCCAGGTGAAGACTAATTTTTCGTTGAAGCGGTGTTGAAGCCCGAGACTTGGCGAAAGGATGGTGTCTGGGCGTGGAACTATCGAGTATGAGATCGGTTTCAGCCCTCGTGCGGTATCAAATCCCAATCCATAGCTGACTTCATGGTGGAACTTGCTTCCCGCTGGAAGATCTCTACTCAAAGGTGGATTACGTACATTGGCGGTTCCTCTAATCTCAAAGCGGTGGTGCGAGGGTAGTTGGAAGGCCGGGGGAAATGGTGCTTGAATACTCTTTCGTTTTGGATTTTCCACAAGTAACAACAGTGAATCTGAAGCTTTGTTGGCGGTCTAAGGCTAGCTTTGGAGGTCGAATACGCACCTGCTTTGTTCGTACCGATTCACACGATTGGTGGCGGGCAAGTGGGCCGGATCATTTCGACAAGGACCCTACTTTGGCAAAATATTTGCAACAAGCCGTTTCACTAAGTCGGCGATTCGAGATCTTTGAAATATGTCATGTGGCCAGGAGAATACAGTGATCTTCATCTCGTTTGGCTAGTTCTAAGAGTTAGGGATAAACAAATCATCATCGAGAACTTCCCTTGACATTGAAAAGGAAGAGTCCTGGCGATTCATGAGGGACGATGGGTGGATGAATCCGATCATTCGTTATCTACAACAAGATATGTTACGAAGATGGAGAGAAATAAGCGAATCAAGAAGGTTTCATCCGGTTTGTAGTAAAGTCAGGGAAACTATACCGGTGGGACGATGCGGCTCCCATGCTACGTTGTGTGTCGAGGGAGGATATGTCAGCGGTGATGAAGGAAGTTCATGAGGGAGTTTGTGGAAATCATGGAGGAGGAAGAGCTTTGGCCAGTCGGATCTTAAGGGCCGGGTATTACTGGCCTACTCTAACAAAGATTGTCAAGAATCGTGGCTCATGCTCGAAGTGTCAGCGTTCGCTCAGCCATTCACCTCCATCCAGTTCTTGCACACCGTTACGTGTCGTGGCCTTTTGTCGAGTGGGGGCGACATCTTGGGGCCGTTCCCAGTGGCTCCGGGACAGTTGAAGTTCCTAATTGTAGCAGTGGATTACTTTACTAAGTGGGTGGGCGGTACGTATCCGGATCTATTTATGTCTGGTGAAGCCGACTTTGTAGGATTTTTGTATCCAAATGTGCGGATAGCAAAGTCGCCACCGACTTTATTTTTATCAATTAAGGGAAGGTAAAAGTATGAGAAAAAGACCTTCGTTAGATTAGAGTTGGAGAATGGTTATGAAAGGGAAGGTATTAGCACCCTTTCCATCCGTAGTTATCACGGGCTCTTAGTTGCTCTAGATCACTTTTTAAAATTGCTTTACGTGTGTTTGACAAAGATGTTTTGAAAAAAGCATTTCGCTTTGACTTTGTAATGACTCATGTAGGGTGTATACAAAGTGTTCGGAAATGTTTTGTTTGAAAAAATTTGAACTTTGAAAAAGTGTGTGGTGTGAAAAGCATTTGGTAGAGCGAGCAACTAAAGAGTTATTTACCCACTCGGAATTGGTCATTTATTGTACTTCTCGTTCCTTTAGAATAGCGCTAGCCATACCATTAGTTAGTAGGTAGCTCATTCATTGGATGTAAGCGGGACATTCGAAGGGACATCGGATGGTCATAGAAAGCAACTTGGAGAAGTATCCTAGCACATTCGAAGGGACTATCATCATTTTCGTAGGCAACAATCGAGGTCAAGATCATGTATTCGTGGCGACATCGTGGGTCTTATGATCTTTGTATCGAAGGACTATGATGATTTGTTTGGAAGGAAGCGGTGCTAGAATACCTCTACGTTCGAGGACATGACCGTTTGAATTCGCAAAGCAGCGAGAGAATTACCTAAAGGTGCGTGTGTGAAAGAAGTGTGTTGATTTCGAGAATATGTTATCTTGAAAATTAGTGGGCTATGTTCAATTTTAGTCTTGCCATACCGCCTAATTACTAGCAATTTATAGGGTGCGGAAAGTAAAATGCGGAATGTAAAGTGCGGAAAGGTAAATGTCTCACGCTATTACAAGGCTTTGGGCAGATACATAATTTAAAATGCGGAAAATAAAATCCTAAATTAAACTATTACATCCCATATCAGATTACATTATTGGAAAATAACATGAAAATAGTAAAAGCGTCCGATTGGAAGAACACGTGAAACGAATGAGAAATCGGAAAATATGATGAAATCGAAATAAGAGAAAATGTTAGGAAAAATGCAAATTTTAAATTGGGAAAAAAATATGACATAATGGAAATAAGATAAATAAGCTAAAATAATTTTTTGGGATTTTTTTAGATGCATTTTAGTAATTTAAAATGAATTTACAATGATTTAAATGCAAAATTATAAATAAAAATAAATATGCATGCAAAAATATGTTTTTTAATTTATTAAATTAAATAAAGATTTTTAGAAAATAAATGCAAAAGGAAAATTATTTTTTGATGATTTTTTAATGCAGAATAAAAATTATGAAAAGAAATTAAAACAATGCAAAAATATTAAAATAAAATAGAAAATAGAAAATATTTGCAAACTTGTTAAAAAGCAAAGTGTCAAGGGGATTCGAGCAGTGACCCGGGTAGCAGCAGCCTTGCCAAGCTGAGCGGAGTGCACTCTTGTTTGGAAATCGGGCGAATGGAAGAAAAACAAGTGTCATGCCCTGGCTTCATCGTCCCCGCGCCAAACCTCATCTTCTTCGTTTTGAAAATTTTAAAATATAGCGTCGGCCTTAGTGCGGCTATAACCACATTTTCAAAGCTCATACACATAATATAAATTCATTAGAATACATGAATCGATTGAAATCACGTTACGAATGCAATAGCAATGGTCTTATGGTCCATTTTTCGTATTTTGTGAGTTCCCAATTCGTGCGAAACCCTAATCATGGTGATTAGTGTTTTAGGCCATAGAAATACAATTAAACCATCGAAAGTTTGCAAGCTTCATTCTAAACACAAAACAAACATCAAAACTTGTTAACAATGCATGAAAGCGAAAATCGATTTTGGAAAAAGATGAACAAACCGAAATCGTATTTCTTGGATTCTTGATGGTTTTAGTGATATAAGAGTCTGGATCGACTCTAAGGACCTCAAGGAATGCAACGGAATCCTCAAAATTGGTGAGCGGCGAGCTAGGGTTACCAATAGCTTGAATGTCACGGTTTTCGAGTTTAGGTTAGGGTTTCTTGAGGCAATTTTTAATCTTCTTTTGTTGGTATGCATCAAGTATTTATATTGGATGGATTTGAGGCAGTTTTGGCAGAATCAATCACCATTCAATGATAATCAAAACTTGATTTTGTATAAAATCAAATCTTCAAAACTTGATCAATTCAATCCAATCTTGCCATTTTGTCAAATTTGAAATTTCTGGACTATGGTGAGTTTCTTGAATCTCAAGGAAGGAATAAAATCAACCTTTCAATTAATTTTGATTTTATAATTTATTTTAAAATTTAATTTGTAATTAAATGAATAAATTCAAAATTAAATAGAAAAATAAATCAAAAATTCAAGGCATTGGGCTTGGATATTCCTAATTGTATGAGGAATAAGTTTGGATGAAGAAAAAGCAAGCCCATTTGCAAAAGATTTGATTTTTAGAAGTATCTCTCTTTGTGCATTCTTTCAAAATTGCCCAACTTATGAACGGTGTATCTTGCTCAATTTTCCACATTTTTGAGTGTTCGTGGACTTTTTGGAAAGCTCTAAGAGTCCTCTAACCAACCTTTTTGGTCTCATCTCAATTGGAGTTTCCATGCTCAATATATCTTCAAAACAAAAAGTTGACTTTTTGTTGACTTTGAAAATGACACTGTAATGTTTTGAGCTATACCTCTCAAATGAAGCATTTTTGGACATTCTTGTGAGACATGAAGTTGTAGAAATTGAATTTCCTTCAAAACAAGAGGTGGTGGAAAAATTTACGAGAAAGTATGAGAAAGTTATGATCAGTCAAAGTTGTTGACTTTTCACCTAGAAACCCTAATTTAGAAAGTTTGACTTTTGAGCAAATCTTGAGTTTTCTTGATGAATCATGATCAACCCTTGATCAAATGATGAATGTAACTTCAAAATGAGGATGTTGACCAAAATTATGAAGTTTGGTATATGTTGACCACGATTGACTTTTGTCCAATCAGTGATTTTCAACCATCTGAGCAATTGTTTGAGGAAACTTGACTTGTGAAGCTTGAAACTTGTCATGGAGAATCTTTGAAGCATATGAGGAGGCATGAAGGCCATTGGAGATGTTGGAAGTTCATCTTGACTTGAGAGATACCAAACCCTAGTTTGGGTTGATTGTCTAGGAGAGAGTTTGTCTGATCAACTCTTGAGGAATCCTTGAGCATAGATGTATGAAATCTCTTGAGTAGATGGAGGGCAAATTTTGGGGTATGACATCGGCGGACCGAGTTCGGCGTTTTTATTGGAGAAGTATCATTTGCCGGTTTGGACTACCTCGGGTCATTGTCTCGGACAACGGGGCACAATTTGCAAGTACCTCGGTAGTGGAATTCTGTAAGGAGCTCGGAATTCAAAACAAGTTTATATCCGTAGTGCATCCACAGGCGAATGGGCAAGCCGAGTCGGCCAACAAGGTCATATTGAATGCAATAAAGAAGAAGCTGGATTCGGCCAAGGGGTTGTGGGCACAGTGCTTACACGAAGTTTTATGGGCATACCATACCACATCCATTCCTGACCCAAGAGACTCCTTTAGGGATGGTTTTGGAGCTGATGCCATGATTCGGTGAGGTAGTTTACCCTCTTGGCGTCGAGAAAACTTTGAAGAAGAAGTCAATAGGGGCTTTGAATGAAGAGGCGGACTTGTTGAATGAGATAAGGGACACGCTCATGTCGGGAAATGGCGACAAAGCAGAGAATGACCAGCGTTTCAACTTACGGGTGAAACAGCGTGGGTTCAAGGTCGAATTTGGTACTTAAGAAAGTGGTGATCCTACCAAGAAGGGTAAGTTAGATCCCATTGGGAGGGACCGTTCGGGGTCTCGGAAGAATTGCAAAGCAGACCTACAAATTGGAGCGTTAGGCGGATCGAGTGGAGGACACAGGCGTTGCAAATCTTAAATTTTATTTTAGTTAAACATATTTATGTAAGAATAATTGGTGCACTCTTTTCCCTAGGCAAGGGCCAGGGTTTTTAATGAGGCATCTATATAATGAAATTGTATTGCAGCATCTGATCTGTGGAAGCAAATGGCGACGTACTGCTGAGCTCGGTCTAGGATCGTCTCTCAGTCACGGAAAGGCTCTGTTTCCATTGGGAACACCCTTTGGTCAACCTCGGAAGAGGCTCTGAACCCTCTGGTCAACCTCGGAAGAGGCTCTGAACCCTTTGGTCAACCTCGGAAGAGGCTCTGAACCCCTTGGTCAACTTCGGAAGGGCTATGACCCTCGGTCAGCCTCGGAAGGGCTCAGAACCCTCGGTCAGCCTCGGAAGGGCTCTGAACCTTGGTCAACCTCGGAAGGGCTCTGAACCTCGGTCAACCTCGGAGGGCTCTGAACCCTCGGTCACCTCGGTTGGGCTCTGCATCCGTCTCGAATTAACCCTATAGAGGCTCTGAACCTCAAAAGGCTCTGCATCCGTCTCGGATCAACCCTATAGAGGCTCTGAACCTCAAAAGGCTCTGTTCCTCCTCGGAGCAACCTTCAAAACATATAAAAGGAAGCATCTTAACCGAGTTTCGTCAGGCGTTCCCTCAACACTCTCTCCAGTCTCGGTAAGCCGGTGTTACCTGGAGGTGTATGTTGGCGTTGTGAACAATTGTTATGTGGTCCTTTCTAAACCATTAGGATTGCTCGCCGCATCCTATGGCTTGGGGGCTCGTAAATACTACATAAAGTTTGCAACTATGCACGAAATGAACGTTCAGGGAAACATCATGAAAATTAATAGCAAAAACTTGGAAAGCAATTAAAATAGCCCGGCAGGGCGAATATTCAAAGTACAAAATGCATCCGCCAAAAGGGATGACTAACTATGGAAATTCTAAAAACGAAGAAACAAAATAAATCAGGGGTTGGGGTCGGCAGAGTTGGCATCCACCTTAGCATTTTCTTCGCTAATGGTGGCCTCGCTATCATCTTCATCAACCTCCACCAGCTTTCCATCTACGATGTCCTTAAAGAAGTCAACCTCCGAGATGTCTATGTCGGGGTATAAGCAACTGACTTGAGCTTTGGCTCGGTCAAAAGCTAAGTCCCCGGCATCCAGCATACCCATCTGGGATTTCTTCAGTGCGTACTTTAACTCGGAACATGACTTCTCAGAGTCTTGAAACTTGGTTGACATCTGGGCAAGCTCGTCTTCCAAAGTCTTTATCCGGCTGCTAGCTTCTGAGTTCTTCTTTTCAAGATTTGAGATGTCATCGACAGCTTCTGAAAGCTTACCCTTGAATACGTTGTTGGCATTAAGAAGGAACTACTCGTTGTCAGTTAACCTTTTGACCTCGGCCTCCAGCTCGGTTTTCTTCTTCTCCACATGATCACCAGACTCGAACAAACTTCGAGTGAGCACGACACATCTCATCAGGTACGAACTCAGCTGCTTGGTGATCTGTTGCGAACCCAGATGGGTCAACTTGTTCACGTCGGTGGTGGCGTTGAGATGATCATACAAAAATTTAAGGCCATCAAAGTCGGCCGAACCGATTCTCGGAAGAAGCTCGACCAGAGCTATCGCCAGTCTCCTTTAGCAAATTGGAGATAGCCCAATATGCCGAGTTGGTCTCGTTTCCCATGACGGTCTTCAGCTTCTTTGGGATAGACTCGGGGCTGGTTCGGAGCTCCGGGCGCTTGAGGAGGAAGCGATGATGTTTGTTTGGAGGCGGGGTCACGGGTCGTGCGTTCTTCTTCTTCTTCGGGACCCACTTCCAGCCAGCCAAGTTGGACTTGGTCTCGGAGGGGCCAGTACCCATTCGGGCAGCACGAGCTTCGGCCATTAGCTTCCTCTGCTCTTTCACGGACATATCAGTCATTTTGTCTGTGGGAAATAAAATGAAAAAAGGAAATTAAGTATACAAATAAAGCGTAGATAAATAAAGCTAGTCGAGAAGTTCTTACCTAGGAAGTCGGGGACTTCCTCGGGAGACAGGGCAAGTAAATCCTTGACCCGAATCGGCCTGAAGGAGTCCAGTATTTCTAAAGAAAGGATCTCGGTATCACTCAGGCTGTCATAATCAAAGCCGGAGATAGGGAGTGGGTCACAAGTCCAATACAAAGGGAACTTATGATGCCCATGATTATAAATAACATGAGGGCAAGAGACCACATCTTACTCGAATGAAACGCTCTTTGTAGCCTTTAAAGTTGGAGGTGTAAGCTTGGAGGAAACTTCCTTTTGGGATGCCGCTGATGGCAACCCAGTTTCTGGGCTCCGTGCTTTTTATTTCGAAAAAAGAAAAGAACAAGCCAATGGTGGGGGCTATGGATAGGGCTCGGCAAATCACTTCGAAGGCCCGGATGAAACCCCAGCTATTGGGACGGAGTTGGGAGGGAGCCAAGTTAATGGTACGGAGGATATCAGTTTCGAAGTCGGAGAGTGGGAATTGAATGCCAAACTCCTCGATCACTCCAGTGTAAAAATAAAACCACTCAGTCTCGACTCCCTGAGGACGGATCATACAGACACTCTCCCCGGACTCACAAGACTCCAAAATCACGTCATCTTCGTCTCCTGTAGACGAGATATTCCATAGAGAGCGTAGTGCAGCGATTTCTTCATCCTGTATTAGACTTCGCTTAAAGCCTACAGCTTCTCCTTTGATCAGTCGGTTGGTTTCCATTATCAGCTCCACCGAACCTGAAGAGTCAGGGTCAGAATCACTATCAGAAGTAAAAACTTCAGCGCAAACCCTATCTGTGACTCTCTTTAGGTCAGTTATTCTCTGAGCATCACTCATCTCGCGCATGCATTCCTCAAACAGGGTTTTACGTTCCTCGTTTCCTAAGTGGATTTTGCGACCAAAGTCATCGCATTCCCTAATGATGACCATGTTTGGATTAAAACAAAAGTAATGTAAAGAAAGAGGATACCTGAGTTGATGATCGATTGACTGAAAGGAAGGTTTTGAAGCAATTAATGACAAAGATTGCGGTAGGGTTTGAAAATATGTAGAGGAGGAATTAGGTGGAGGCGGTTAAATGAAATATAATGAGTAGGAGGAAAGAAAGTGAAATCATGTTTTCCCTATTTATAGGGCAATCATGTTAAATAGGTGACCGTTGGTACGGTGTCACGTGGGTCACGTGACACACCTTTAAAAGTTCAAAATGTGTACATCTCGCTAAAGGATTAAGGGTTCAAGCTTGTTTGGTCGGCCAGCAGTTCAATGAGCTTGGCCGAAGCGACCAAGGGCTTATGAACATGCATAAAATCCTCGGCCGAGATGGATGTACGGAGGGAAGATTGTAGGGATCCGGGATAGGTCTCGGACTTGAGGATGAGGTCCTTACAGACATGGATCTCGGAGAAGGTCATGAGGTCGGCCTAGGATCCGAGTAGTTCGGCGATTACTTAGGGATGAAGGGTTGAGTAGGCGTTATGAAGATGAAGAGTTCCTAGAGTCTTTATGAGGCGTTACCAAGTGAATGATTACAAGTACATGTGACTAGCTTCTTGCCTTCACCATGGTTGTCTGTTGAGGCGATTCTGAGAAAGGAAGAAAGCGACTTCATGGAAGGAATGATATAAATAGGGCTCCCGCCGGCGGGATAAGCAAGACAATCATAAGCTTGGAACTTGAGTTACGACACTTGAGCTTCCAAATCCCTAAAATATCTTTAATAAGGTTTTTCCTGCAAGAACAGTTTTCGTGTCATTTTACGTTCCTTTAGAATAGTGCTATCCATACCATTAGTTGGTAGGTAACCCTATTTATTGGATGTAAGCGGGACATTCGAAGGGACATTGGACGGTCATAGAAAGCAACTTGTAGGAAGTATCCTAGCACATTCGAAGGGACTATCATCATTTTTCGTAGGCGACAATCGAGGGTGAAGATCATGTATTCGGAGGCGACATCGTGGTTCTTATGATCTTTGTATCGAATGGACTATGATGATTTGTTTTGAAGGCGACGGTGCTAGAATACCTCTACATTCGAGGGACATGACCATTTGTGTTAAGTAAGCATAGCGAGAGAGATTACTAAGGGTGCACGTGTGAAAAAGTGTGTTGATTTCAGGTATTTTTATCTTTGGAAATTAGTGGGCTATGTTCAATTTAATCTTGCCATACACACCTAATTACTAGCAGTTTATAAGATGCGGAAACTAAAATGCGGGAATATAAAGTGCGGAAAGATAAATCCTACGCTATTACATGGCTTTGGGGCAGATACATAATTTAAAATGTGGAAAATAAAAGCCCTAATTAAGCTATTACATCCCATAAGCAATTACATAATTGGAAAAAGAAAACGATAAAAAGAAATCGTCCGGAACGGGATAACCTGTGAAAAGATGAGAAATCGGAAAATACGAGGAAATCGAATAAGAAGAAAATGTTAGCAAAAACAATAATTTTTTAATGAGAAAAATATTTCATGCAAGAAACAACATTAATATGCTAAAATAAATTTTTGGGATTTTTTGGAGGTAATTTAATAATAAAAAATCAATTAAAAGTGATTTAAATGATAAATTAGAAATAAAATTAAATATGCATTCAAAATAATATTTTTCAATTTTATAAATTAAATAAACATTTTCTGGAAATAATGCAAAAAGAAAAATATTTTTTTGTGTTTTTTAATGCATGATAAAAATTATTGAAATAAATAAAATGAATGAAAAATATTAAATAGAAAATAAGAAAATAAGAAAATAAGAAAAACATTGCAAACTTGTAAAAATAACATGCCAAGGCTGGGATTCGAACTGATGACCTCTGGGTGGAAAAGCGACCTTATGCCAAGGTGAGTGCTGCTTGTTTGAAAGCGGAGCGAATAGATTGTGAACGGGTGTCACTCCCGTGTTAAACCGCTCTCGCGCCAAACTTCATCTTCTTCGTTTTGAAATTTTAAAAACATAGCGTCGGCCTCAGTGCGACGCTATAGTCCCTGCATTTTCCAAAATCAAGCACAGATAATATAAATAACATTCAAGGGTATGAATCGATTGGAAACATCGTTCTGAACACGATGGTGGTGGTCTCATGATCCAATTTTTCCGTTTTAAAGAAACCCTAATTCGGTTCAGAAAACCCTAATCATGCTGATTCGTGTTTCAGGCCATAGAAATACAATTAAACCATCCAGAAAGTTTGCAAGCTTCATTCTAAACACAAAACAAACATCAAAACTCGTTAATAATGCATGATAAAAAGAATTCGATTTTGGAAAAATAAGAACAAACCGAAATCGTATTTGCTTGATTCTTGATGATTTTGGATGATGTAAAGGTCTGGATTGATTCTAAAGACCTCAAGGAATGCAATGGGATGCTTGGAATTGGCTGAATCGAAGCAAAACTAGGGCTTCCAGTTGCTTCAAGTGCACGGTTTTTTTGAGTTTGAATAGGGTTTCTCCAAGCAATTTTTCTACCCTAATTCATGTGGCATGTATTGTATATATATATTAGATGGAATTGGAGCTGATTTGAGAAAGAATTAATCATCAATCAATGCAAAATATATTTGATTTTGTACCAAATCAAATTTTCTCTTTTTTTGATCAATTTCAATCAAATTCTTGCCATATCAGGTCAAATTTGAAATTTTTGGCTTTGTTGAGGTTGCTTGGATCTCAAGGAAGAGAAAAATCAAATTTGCAATTAATTTTGATTTTATACCTTATTTTTGAATTTAATTTGTATTTAAATGAATAAAACCCAAATTAAATAGAAAAATAAAATGAAAATTCGTGGCATTGGGCTTGGATATTCCTAATTGTATAAGGAACAAGTTTGGATGAAGAAAAAGTAAGCCCATTTGCAAAAAATTTGATTTTTACAAGTATCTCTCTTTGTGCACTTCTTCAAAATTGCCCAACTTGTGAATGGTGTATCTTGCTCAATTTTCCACATTTTTGAGTGTTCTTGGACTTTTTGGAAAGCTCTAAGAGTCCTTTAACCAACCTGATCATGTACAAAATCCTCAGCCGAGATGGATGCCTGGATGGAAGGATCCGGGATAGGTCTCGACCATCAAAGAGGAGATCTATGTCCGACTTGGATCTTGGGGAAAGACACGAGGGCCCGGGTCGGGTGTGGCTCGGCGGTACTCGGTATGAGCGATTGAGTGAGCGTTTAGAGATGAAGAATTCCTAGAGTCTTTATGAGACGTTACTAGTGAATGATTCCAAGCTGTAACAACTAACTCCTTGCCTTCAAGGCCATGATTAATGGGTTGTGGCCGTTACAGAAGGAAAGATTTAGCTTCAAGGAAGAATGGTATAAATAGGGCTCCAGCCCGCGGGATAAGCAAGACAATCACAAGCTTGGAACTTGAGTTCACGACACTTGAGCTTCAAATCCCTAAAATCACTTTAATAAGGTTTTCCTGCAAGAACATTTGGCGCCCGTGGGGCCTCGGTGAAATCATTCACAGGCCGCCAACAAAAACACATCTGAGGCGACAATGTCTCAAGCATCACCATGAGATCCACGGATCTCACTCGATTCTTGGCAATGATCGATGACTGCGTCGGCCTAACGGCACTTAGGATAACGTTCAAGCCCTTCAATGAAGAGCTTGGGCGAAGAGATCAAGAGTAGAACCTCGGAGCCTGACCTTTGTCTCGGGCAATGCAGGAGGATGCCGTTCGAGATAATTTCAAACCCCACAATGGCATCATACGATGGCAAGGCGGACCCCGAGGGCACATCATATTTATTAACAACACGATGGCACTTATTGGAGCAACCGACTCCCTCAAGTGCAAGCTAATGGCGGTACCTTGAGAGGGCCTTCTTGGAGTATATGGGGCTTCCCGGTTGTACGTAGTGAGCTATCGAGTTTCAATCGGAAAATCATTCAATGATTCTCGTGTCGTCGCCATAAGGTGGCCAATACCTCCCTCTTCAATGAAACAGCGCCCTTCCGAATCTCCGGGACTTCATGGCTAGATTCAGGAGACTATCAAGGTCTCACATCTAATCGGAGATATTTGTGGTTGCGTTCGGCATAGCCTTAAGGCAGACAGTTCAATGAGTCCTTGGCCCAAAAGCCCGCCAAGAGCATGGGCGAGATCATTACTCGTCTTCAGGTGCTACGTGAAGGAAAGTAACATGGAGCGAGCTCGAGATTCTAAAGGCAGAGGGCGGGGCGTGGCGAGCAGGTCCGATCACGGGATCACCCACCACCCGTGAGCGAGCTCGGGATGACGACCTCGCGTCCACGATCGCTTTCGGTTCCAAGGCGTTTACCCCTCAATACCGAAGGAAGATATCCTCGGGACGTCGGTCATTTGAAGTTGCTCACTCCACCTTACGATGAGTGGATGTGCTCACGGTTCTAGGGGTGATCCGGGAGCATGGTGTGAGTTTCATAAATGCGAAGGGACACACCACGAGTCCTGCGTACAATTGCAGAGGAGATTGAAAAATTAATTCAAAGAGAAAACTATCAACATATGTGAAGGAAGATCACAGGCGGACCAATGAGCGGGATTCATCCCCACGGCGAGACCAGGTTTAGATTCCCGGTCCAAGAAAAGGGCAAGGCGGTGGAAGAGGTGAAAGAAGCAAGGTCAACCGACATACTCTAAACACCATCTACGGGATTTGCGGGGCGGCTCACTAGTTCAGCCAGAAAAAAGATATGCTGGGGCTCGGTCGGTGCCGTGTTGGAACCTCGAGGTTTGATCCCGGGGTGGTAACCTTCTCGGGGGAAGATGCCAAAGGAGTTCTTCCACATGAAAACGATCCTATGGTGATTGAGGTGCAGATCTGGGATTGGGGCGTTAAACGTGTGTTAATCGATCCGGGAAGCTCCGCGGACGTCCTCTACTGGGAGGCCTTCAAAGGTATGGGTTTCGAGCCAAATGAGTTGTTACCTTTCAGCGGGACTCTTGTTGGGTTCTCCGGCGAGCAGGTGCAGGTTCTGGGGTATCTCCCCGTATCAACTACTTTTGGAGAAGGAGAAAATGCCAAGGCCGTTCAGGTTAGGTATTTGGTGGTTAACGCGTCGTCACCCTACAACATTATCGTCGGGCGACCTTCGTTTAATGCACTTGAAGCGGTATTGTCAACCTTTGTTCTTGACTATGTATCCTCTCGACAGCAGGCGTGTCGGGGTTATCCGTGGAGACCGAGGTTTGGCGGAAGTGTTATAAGGACAGTCTGAAAGCTAAGAAAGGTCGGTCCATCGAGCTTCTCCGAAACACGAAGTCGGCATGGTCGACATTGATCCAAGAGAAAGGACGGGGAGGATGGACTTACTCCTCGGGAGGAGGTCAAAGATGTTCGGATCGGCCCATTGCCCTGCTTAAATTACCCACCTCGGAGCAGGTTGACAAAGGAGGAGAGACCGAGATAGTCCGGTATTGGGGCAAAATCTGAACCTTTTTGCACAGGCCGTCAGAATATCTGGGGCATAGACCCGAGATCATGTGCCATCATTTGTCAATTGATCCGAGTCGAGGCGGTGTCAAAGGAAGCGGAAGATGGGGAAGAAGGGACAGGCCGTTTCGGAGGAAGTAGGAAAGTTGTTGAAAGCCGGTTTCGTGAAAGAGTACAATGACTTGGCTATCAAAGCGTTGTTATGGTGAAGAAGAAGAATGGCAAGTGGAGGATGTGTGTAGACTTCCGCACGAACAAAGCATGTCAGAAGGATCCATATCCTCCTCACATTGACGGTGATCGATAGTTCTTGGGTTTCGCCTCCTAAGTTTTTGGATGCGTACTCGAGGGTAAATCAAATCCGGATGAACCGGTGATCGTCCAAACGCCTTCATGGCGGAGCGAAGAATTTCTATTCTGATTATGCCCGTTTGGTTTGAAGAGCAGCGGCGACCTACCGTGATGGATATGGTGTTTGCCCTGTTGGTCGAGAATATTGAAGTGTATGTAGATGACATGGTGATAAAAACCACGTCGGGAAGACCATGTGATAGACATTAGGGAGACCAGCGGTTCGGAAATTCAATATGCGCTTGAACCCGGACAAATGTACATTCGGAGTTCAAGCCGGCAAGTTCCTGGGTTTCATGCTCACAAATCGGGGTATCGAGGACAATCCAGATAAGTGTCAAGCGATCATTGACATGCGGAGTCCGACCTTGATACGAGAGACGACTAGCGGCGTTTGGCGCGTTGTCTATCTTGTCTTGTCACGGCGACAAATCCATTCATTTCTTCTCGGCGATTAAGAAGAGAGCTCAGTTTGAATGGACGGAAGCGTGTGAAGAAGCATTCAATGGGGTAAAGCAATTGCTGTCGGCACCTCCGGTGCTAGTCAGACCCAAAGAAGGTTCTCGGTTGACACTTTACCTGGCAGTAACTGAAGGGGCAATCAGCTCTGTGTTGGTACAAGACACGGATGAAGGAGGCGTCCGGTATATTTTGTGAGTAAGGTATTAAAAGGCAGAGACCAGATACCGGAAGATAGAAGTTGGCCTTGGCACTTGTGACCTTGCCGCAAAACTGGACATTATTTCCTTGGACAACCCGTCGGTGAAGACTAACTTTCCTTTGAAGCAGTGTTTAGAAGCGGACTGGCGGAAGGATGGTGTCTGGGCCGTGGAACTATCGGAGTATGAGATGGGTTTGGTCCTCGTACCGATATCAAATCCCAATCTCTAGGCGATTTCATGGTGGAACTCGTCATTCGCGAGAGGATGTTACTTAGAGGTGGATTACATGCGATGGCTCATCTAATCTCAAAGGTAGTGGCGGGGGTAGTTGGAGGGCCGGGAGGCGGTGCTTGAATACTCTTTGCGTTTTGGATTTTCTACGGCATGGGCGGGAATCTGAAGCTTTGCTGGCAGTCGAGGTTAGCTTTGGAGGTAGGGTGGCCTTGCTTGGTTCGTCTTGATTCACAATTGGTGGCCGGACAAGTGGGCGGGTGGTTTGAGTAAAGGACCCATTTGGAGAAATATTTGCAGCAAGTCGTTTCATTGAGTCGGCAATTTAAGGTTTTGAAATATGTCATGTGGCGGGAAGAAAATACTCGAGCCGATGTACTATCGTGATTAGCTAGTTCTAAGTTCCGGGATGAACAAATCGGTCATCCGTGAGGTTACTCAGTGCCAGTGTTGAAAAAGGAGAATCCTGGCAATTCTTGAGGGACGGCGGGTGGATGAGCCCGATCGTCCGTTATCACAACAAGAGAGTTACACGAAGATAGAGAGAAGGTCAAAGCAATCAAGAAGATTTCATCGATTTGTAATGGAGTCAGGAAAACTATACCGGTTGGGTCGGCAGCTCCATGTTCTGTTGTCGAGGAGGAGGATATGTCAATAGTGATGAAAGAAGTTCATGAGGGGACTTGTGGAAATCACGGAGGAGGAAGGGCTTTGGTGGTCGGATCTTAAGGGCCGAGTATTCTGCCTCGTTAACAAAAGATTATCGAGAATATGTGGCACAATGCACAAAATGCCAAACGTTCGCTCAACCATTCACACCATCCGAGTTCTTGCACACCGTTCGGGTGCCACGGCCTTTATCGGTGGGGGTGACATCTGAGGGCCGTTCCGGTGGCTCCGGGCGGTTAAGTTCTGATGTGGCGGTGGATTATTTTACTAAGTGGGTGGGCGAAGCCGTGTCCCGGATCTCGCGGATCGGGTTCAGTTTATTGGAGAAGCATCATTTGCCGATTTGGACTACCTCGGATCATTGTCTCGGACAACGGGGCCTGATTTGCAAGTACCTCGGTAGTAGAGTTACGCAGGCTCGAATCAAAAACAAGTTTATAGTAGAGCATCCACAGGCAAATGGGCAGGTCGGCCAACAGGTCATACTGCGATAAAGAAAGCTGGATTCGGCCAAAGTTGTAGGCACAATGCACATGAAGTCTTATGGGCATACCATACCCAATCCATTCCACAACGAGAACTCTTTTCCCGGATGGTTTTGGGTGATGCCATGATTAGGTAGAAGTGGTTTTACCTCTTGGCGATGAGAAAATTTTGAAGGCTGTCATACCAAAATTTGCCCTCCATCTACTCAAGATTTCATACATCCATACTCGAGGATTCCTCGAGTTGATCGGACAAACTCTCCCTGAACAATCAACCCAAACTAGGGTTTGGTATCTCTCAAGTCAAGATGGATTCAACATCTCCAATGGTCTTCATGCCTCCTCATATGCTTCAAAGATTCTCCATGTCAAGTTTCAAGCCTCCTGAGTCAAGTTTCCTCGGGCGATTGCTCGGGATGGTTGAAAATCGGGTGTATTGGACAAGAAGTCAACTATGGTCAACATACAGTCAAAACTTCTGATTTTTGGTCAACATCCTCATTTTGAAGTTACATTCATCATTTGATCAAGGGTTGACCATGATTCATCAAGAAAACTCAAGATTTGCTCAAAAGTCAAACTTTCTAAATTAGGGTTTCTAGGTGAAAAGTCAACTGAACTTTGACTGATCATAACTTTCTCATACTTTCTCAGAAATTTTTCCACCACCTCTTGTTTTGAAGTAAATTCAATTCTCTACAACTTCATGTCTCACAAGAATGTCCAAAAAATGCTTCATTTGAGAGGTATGGTTCAAAACATTACAGGTCATTTTCAAAGTCAACAAAAAGTCAACTTTTTGTTTTAAAGATATATTGAGCATGGTAACTCCAATTGAGATGAAACCAAAGACATTGTTTAGAGGACTCTTAGAGATTTCCAAAAAGTCCAAGAACTCTCAAAATGTGGAAAAATGAGCAAGATACACTATTCGAAGTTGGGAATTTTGAATGATTGCACAAAAGGACATATTGGTCAAATTGCAAAATTTTCCAAATGGGCCTATAATCTTTTGATCAAACTTGTTCATAACATTATTTTGACCCATAAATGCTTGGCCATGGCAATTTTCTATTTTATTGATTTTATTTTGAATTTTAGAACATTTAATTCAAAATTAAATTATATAAAATATGAAAATCATATTTTCCAAAAAGTTTGATTTATATGTTCCTTAAAGTCCAAGATAGCCCAATATACTTGCCAAATTCATTGCTTGATCTTGCATTGAAGAAAAATCAAATTTTTTCAAGAAAGTTGATTTTATTTGAAAAATATTGAATGCTCCAAATCAAATCTTTTCTTCCTTTTTTTCCTTCAATCCTCTCTATAAATATCAAGCATCATAGCCAATGAACCACACGAAACCCTAACCTAAAAACAAACCTAAATTCTTGCAAATTTTTTCAAAAACTTAATCCAATTTCAAAGCCACCGCTAGGTCAAACCGACCATCCCATTGTCTTGAGGGTAAGTTTGAGTAAGTATACACTCATGCCATGGTTTAAAAGCAAAACGGATCGATGCATATACATACATACATATTCAAAACTTATGATTTGCATTTATTATCCTGCGTGTTTAATCAATTCTATGCTTGCGATGTGTCATGAGGTTCCAAGATAAGATCGGGCAATCGTTAAGTGGTTCCAACGTCAGAATCGCACTTAGCCATTGTTAGGGTTCGAGAGAATGATTTGAATCGGCCAGTCGTTCACAGGCACCTTTGATCGAAACTAACGCCACCATCATGCCGTGAGGAGTCGAATTAGTCGTCCAGAGCTTTTGTTTCCTTTAAGCGATGCGTTTTGCGATTTTTGAGGTTGAAGGCCATCGGGAAGCGGCCGGAGCTAGGGCTCGGCGTCGTTGACAGAAAGACTCCGGTGGCGTGCGTGGCAACTCTGCGTGTTTTAATTACGTCCATGTATTGTTTTGGGCCCCGTGGCGGCCGTGTTAAAATTTCAAATATCCTGACGGCGTCATCACTCATATTAATTGTTTTCAAATTTTCCAACACCAAATGACACTTGGCCCTGATGGTAAGAAATGCTGTTGAAAGATCTTCAAAGGTCCCTATTCGATCTCTCCGAGGACTTGGTTTTGCTTCCTTTTCTCAAACTCCAAACTTTTCATATTTTCTATATTTTCTTATTTTTAATATTTTCATTATATTTTAATTCTTTTCATAATTTTTATGCATTAAAAATTACAAAATTATTTTCTTTTTACATTATTTTCATAAAAATGTTTATTTAATTTAATAAATTTAAAATATAATTTTTGCATGCATATTTATTTTATTTATATTTTGCATTTAAATCACTTTTAATTGCATTTTAATTATTAAATCTTTTCCAAAATCCTAAAAATTATTTTAATATATTTATCTTATTTCCAGCATATATTAATTTTCTCATATTAAAACTTGCATTTTCTAACATTTTTCCTCTTATTCGATTCATATTGCATTTTCAGATTTCTTCTTTTTATGCGGGTTGATCGATTGGACGATTTTCTCTTTATCATTTTCATTCTATTTTTCCAATAATATAATTGCTCATGGGTTGTAATAGTTTAATCTAGGGTTTATTTTCCGCATTTTAAATTATGTATCTGCCCAAAAGCATGTAATAGCGTGGGTTTTACTTACCTTTGCATTCCGCTTTACATTCGCATTTTAATTTCCGCACCTATAAATTGCTAGTAATTAGGCGTGTATGGCAAGATAATAATTGGACATAGCTCACACTAATCTTCAAGATAAAATATTCTGATTTGACACACTCTTTCACACACGCACCTTAGGGTAATTCTCTCTCGATGCCTGATTTCAAATGGTCATGTCCCTCGAGCGTGAGGTATTCTAGCACCTTTGCCTTCAAACAAATCATCATAGTCCTTGATACAAAGATCATAAGACCCACGATAAACTCGAATACATGATCTTGACCCTCGATTGTCATCTGATGATGGGTCTCTGAGGATTGCTGTGTTCTATGTGATGCCCGAGATGTCCCTCATCCAATGGAGCTACCTCTAACTTCAATGGTATGGCTAATGCTATTCTAGGAATATAGAATACAATAAAGCGACCAATTAAAGTGGGTAAATAAGTCTCTTAGTTGCTTGCTCTCATCAAATGCTTTTCACACCACACTTTTTCAAAGTTCAAATTCTTTTCGAAACAAAAACATTTCCGAACACTTTGTATACACTCCTACATGAGTCATTACAAAGTCAAAGCGAAATGCCTTTTCAAAACATCTTTGTCAAACACACAGACAATTTTAAAAAGTGATCTAGAGCAACTAAGAGCCGTAGATAACTACGGATGGAAAGAGGTGCTAATACCTTCCCTTTTCATAACCATTCTCCCGAACTCGAATCTAACGAAGGTCTTTTTACATTACTTTACCTTCCCTTAATTGGATAAAAATAAAAGTCGATGGCGACTCTTGCTATCCGCATTTGGATACAAAAATCCTACAAAGTCGGTTCACCGTATTACAGGCTGGCGACTACTTCAGGACACCTAAAAGAGAATTGCCTTAGGGATTTCTAGATAACCTTTAATGCTTTTCTGTTTGACTTGGCTTTAACTTTAAGGGTTGCTTGGGTATTATATTGTTGGGAGATCCTACACCGGATCGGTTTTCCTTTTAGGTAAGTAGCATTAGATCATCGCGACCGTTAGCGTATAACTCGCGGTCAACATGATGGCTACGTTAGCGTGACCTTTGGTTGTCCCGATACTCTTCATTCCCAGTTGAAGATAGTATTTGGCTTCTGTGTGGTGTCATCAAGCGCTAACTAAACTTTAGAACCTTAATTGACCCATCTTAGCCATTAGAAGGTAGTGAGATGGCGGCTTTGGTGTAGACCGAGGTTGGTTGATACTGATGCTACGCTCATTGAGATTAGACTTTTGGGACATTTTCGATCGACCACTTGGCCGTCGTATTGAAATAGCGCCTACGAGAAAGATCGTGATGTGAGATTCCTAGAACCAGTTACTATTATAGGGCAGGGATGAACCAACTCAAACTTTTGGTGGGGTAATCACCTATACCTCATGCAAGCCTTAACCTAGGCTCATTGTGTGAATTGTTTGTGTGTCTAAACATGACATCATGACATCATTCGCATTGCATATCATTTCTAACTATTTCAAGGACCTAGGGATTTATCTTTGCTCTGTTTTGTAGGGATTGGCTTCTAGAAAGACTATCAAGATCAACTTCATGGGTATCTTCTCAACTCAAAGAATTGGTTTGAGAAATTCCGACCATGCTCAGTTCATCAAAGACATGGTTATCGCTTGATTGGTTATCTCCGGTTTTGAAGAAGATATGATGCATGTCCTATTCAGTTCTTTGACCGAAACACCATTGCTTTACATTTCCAGTTATCGGTTGGTTCCTACCTTGGAAGAGTTCTCTAAGCTACTTGGGATACCTATTCTTGACCAAATGCCATTCACCGGTTTGGAAAAGGTTCCTAAGTTAAGACATCGCATCCTTTACATCTTAAAGCTCGGACATTGAAGCCAATTGGGAAACTAGAAGTGGAGTTAAGGGTTTACTTTCAAGTTTCTAATTAAGCCGAGAATTCCTCAAAGTTATGAGTTTCCATGCATTTGAAAATATTGTGGCCTTGCTAATTTATGGTTTGGTTCATTTCTAACTCGGATCAATTCATAGATGTCAATGCCATCAAGTTGTTTCTTACCCGATCCGATTGCCTACCTTACTTGGAGACATCCTTCATTCTCTCCACACCCGTACTACTAAGCGACAAGGAACTCTCATGTGTTGTGTCCCGTTACTTTCAAGGTGGTTTATTTCGCACCTTTCTCCATCAGTTTTGAAGAATGAACAAAGGTTGAGATGGTCTCAAAGGTTGATGTCACTCTCTCATTCCGACATCCGTTGGAATCTTTTCTCTCAAAAGGACTTCACCTTCATTGAGCGTTGTGGAGAATTCCCTAATGTACCACTACTTGGTATAAGGGGAGGTATTACTTATAACCCTTCTTTAGCTCACGTCGGTTTGGTTTTGCTCGAGAGATGGTCCACATGATATGCTTCTCCAAGATATTGTGTTCGACTACAATCCGATCTCTAGAATTACTGACGAAGGTTTATACATGCTTGGGCATGGTAAAGAAGATACCAAGACTTTGGGGCACCGAACTCCATTCCTTGGGAACCTTACCTCAAATGGGTGCGAGCTCGACTCAAAACCTCATGATGCCATTCACGCTGTTTTACCGTAATTATGGAACCTGTTGCGCTATAGGTGGCGTACCTATCTGTTCTCCATCCTGACATGCCTACGATTTGAAGACTTGAAGAGATCCTGGATTCAACTTAAAGAGGAGAGGGATACCTTTGAGCTCAGTGCTATACAGCGAGAAGAAAGTGTTAGAGTTGACAAAGCTACTTCACGAGGGCGAAACATCAATACATCGGCACAAGAGAGCGCCCATGGGAGACTTAGAGCTTTAGGATGTTTATGTTTTCTTTTATTGTTTGAACTATCTCTTGTACTTAAAAAGAAAAAGAATAATAAAAAGAAGTACTAATAAATGTTTGTTCATTGCTTGTTTAACAAATTTAAATCTCTAGGTCCTTGAAAACATTGCATTGCATTCATAAACATTGCATATCATAGCATAACATTGCATCACAGGTACATTGGAGATTGGTTTTCTCATTTGCTCGCTATTTATTTTAGCGAAATGGCTCTTGAGCAGATTATCAAAGATCTCGGGCTCGAATGCTCGGTTTGATGTTCACCAACTTGGTCAAGGCCAAGAAGATTTGAAGCTCATCAACAAGAAGAAGAAGGTTGTTGGTCTCCTCAACATGGGTAGACGTTTCAAAGGTGGTCAAAGTGGTTAGTCGGATCGAGCTCTCTCGAAGGAAGTCCATACCGGGGGTAACAAGGGTGATGAAGGTGAGCGTGAGCCAAAGAAAGGAGGAGAGGATCACTACGATTATAGCCAACACTCTCGATGAAGATGACAAGTACAAGCAACTTGAAGACCGTCCGAAGATCTGTGGAAAACTTGAAAATGTCCAGACTGAACTTTGATGATCGAGTCTTGTTCACGGTGTTGTGATTCCTCCCAGTTCAAAGTTCCACTTTTTCCAAGTATGATGGCATGTCTTGCCCAAAGCTGCATTTGAAGTCCTATGTCGAAGATCAATCCCACACGATGGAGAAGTTGTGGATGCACTATTTTCAAGAGAGTTTGTCGGAACCCGTTGGAATGGTACTATCGACTAGAGAAGCCAGTATCCGTACTTGGGTGATTTGGTGATGCTTTCTGAGGCAATATGAGTACAATCTGAATTGACACCCACTCGCATGCAACTACAAAGCATGTCTATGGGTCGTGTGAGAAGTTCAAAGTATGCTCAGAAATGGAGAGATCTAGCAGGCAGGTTCACCACCCTTGTCCAATAGGGTTGGTTGATATGTTCATGGGGACAGCGGGCCCATTCTTCAATCATCGATTGGAAATTCTTCATCCGGTTCAGAGGTGATATTGACGGTAGAGGCACATTGGTATCAAGTGGGAAGATCCATATAGAGTCATCTTCAAATGCTACGAAGAGATCTTTTGGTGCTAAGAAGAAGCTAATCTTGTGTATGGTGAGAAAAAGCAGAGCCAAGTCGACGCGCTCAATCGTGAGAGCGGTTGTGATCTCCATCCTACATCGGCACAACCTCAGCAGGACAACGCGCGCAGCGAGCAGCGCCATGAAGGCAGTTCACGAAGATCAACGTACCTTTGTCGCAGCAGCCTTGCAACACATGTTGAGCGAGTTGATTACCTTGAGGGATCCTCCTCGGAATGTCAACACTTCCTCCTCGGTACAATCTAATGCTTAAGTGTGCTTACCATTCCAATAGCCCGAGACACGATCTTACGACAATTGTTGGGCTCGAAGAACAAGATTAGGATATGATTGAAGCTAAGCGATTGAGTTTGACCTCTCTGTTGAGACTCGAGATATGATCAAGCAGCGCTATGCCTAATCATGACAAGAGTTCCAATCTTGTTGGTGATACTTATGTTTTCAACATAGATGACTTGACCATTCCTCGATGGCCCAAGAAGAATTTGTTGCAAGCGGTGTCAATCCGGATGCCCGATTGTCGTTGGTGCTAAATCGCACGATGGTTGTGCTTGGTTGAAGGCGTGTTAGATGCATGATGGACAACCGTGAGATACTATTTAAAAACCACCTGTGCGAGAAGCTGTGTGAAGAAATGTCTAGTTGAAGAATTGACTATGCGAAGAAACATTACCATCTGTGGGATACCTTGGGACAGCCAAGTGGAAAGTATGATTACATGGTGAGTACACTGTCCACGATAGTTACAAGATTCCTATTGAAGATGTTAAAGCTGACCGGGATGGGGTGACGATTTCCAGAAGACTATCTTGATGTTAACACACAAGGATTTCCTCTGCGATCCACGTGCCTGGTGGCACCTCTCATTATCACTTCTCAGGGCGGGTTCATATTCCTCGACAAGGCTATCCGGTGGAATTATGGATCGAGGTTTACTATCATGGTGTCGAACAAGATCCTACGACCATTGAAGATCGACCATTGAAGAGCTACTATTCTTGACATTGACAACATCACGGGATCCAATAAGGTGACGGGAAGGAAGGGTATTCTCTCGAGATCTCTCCTCCAAGACAACTGACTCCATTTCGCATTCCGCTACTCAATCAATATCCCAGCTAGAGGAAAGAACGGTGACTCATCCTGCTCAACGAAATACCAAGGAAGTTCTGAAGACACCTCAAACAAGAAATGGAGGAAATTAAGATTATCAAGAAGAGTGACTACAATGTTGTGAGAGCAGTTGGGACAGACTCAGTCCAAGATCTCCATGCTTGCTCGCTCTTGTGCTCAGGCTCATGCTAATGCCTTGAAGTTTGAAGAATGCTCATGTGCCGCAAGACACTACTACCGATCAATTGAAGTTTGTATTGCTAGCACGGCTGCCAACAACGGCCTAGGCTTCTCGATCTTGATTTGACTCCTTAGGAAAGAAACAACAAAGCCTTGCATCTCTGTTGAATGCAAAGGCACTACTATCTCATGTTTTGGTTGATACCGGTTGCTCTGAATATCCTACGAAGACTGCTTTTGATCGACTTGATGTCGAAGGGTTGGTTCGAGACCCGTGACATAATCGTGAGAGCTTTTGATGGTTCTAAGCGATTACTTGGAGAGCTCACTCTGCTGTTAAAGTCGGTTCCGGACTTTTGATTCCACTTTCTTTGTCATGGACATCCAGCTTATTCTTACCTACTTGGGCCCTTGGATACATGGGGCGGCTACCACCTCCTTACATCGAGCTGAAATACCGGTGAAAGGAAGGTTGTTACAATATGTGGTGAAGAAGTATATGGTCAGTCATCTAGTCATTCCGATACCTCGAGATGGAGGTGAATTCTTTGAGACTCTGTCAAGCTTTTGAAACAATACCAAGTATGCTGTGACTCTCTGTCCCCTCTGAGATTACCAAGTTCCGCCTAGGATGGCCTCATTGAAAGATGCTCAAGCCTCATTGACAAGGAGGTAGTACTATTTGGGGACAGCTCCTGATCTTCCCTTCAAATTACAAGGCTGGTTTGGCTTCACCATCAAGGGTCAGAGATGATCACGCCATGAGCGTGTAAACCTTCCGCATCGCCGAGTGGAATCCATGCTATAGAAGACAGCGACAACGCGGCCGACATCGTGATGGATCTTCCAACTCCAAATCAAGGGCTCAGACAATTGGAAGACCGAAGACGTCATACCAATCTCCTTTAGTCAGGAGTAATTGCTCTTGTTTTGTTTTGCTTTTCGTATTTCTTTATGTTTTGAACAATAAACTTTGAAAGCCTAGTGCCTTGCCCGGGGCATCATGGCTCGTTTGCGAGGGTTATTATCATCGTTTGCGTATTTTCATTCAATAAATTCGTTGGACTTTTGCATTCAATTGTTTGTTTCTCTTTACTTTATCACCCCTTCAAAAAGCTATGTGTTCTTACACACACCCACGTGATACACTGCAGAATCACTCGAATCTCGTTAATAACAGCTATGCTAGTGCTAAATATGACTTCGATAATCCGATCTACCAAGCCGAAGCGAAGAGAAGATTGTGAAGTGCCGGAGAACTTGCGGTGCTACAGCAAGAAGAAGCGAGTTATACGACCACACGAAGAGCAAGTTGAGGTTGTGAATTTGGAGTCTGTGAAGGCAGAAAAGATCAAGATAGGAGCGGGTCTTGAGCAGTGTTAAAGAAAGATTGGTTCAGATGCTACGAGACTATATTGAGGTTTTGCTTGGTCATACGAAGACATGCGAGGTTGGACATTGATATTGTGGTACACCGATTCCGAACAAAGAAGGTTTTCTCGATGAAAGCGAAGGTTAAATCGTATGCGTCCGAAGATGTCGAGAAGAAATCAAGCAGAGTTATGAAGCGATTCAATGCGAGGTTTCTTAGCGTTACCTCCTATCCCAGTGGGTTGCTAATGTGGTACCCGTGCCTAAGAAGGATGGTAAAATACGAATGTGTGTGGATTACGAGATCGAACAAAGCGAGTCGAAGCGATTTCCTTCCTCCTATTGATGTTACGGTTGACAACACCGCTCAACATAAGGTTTCTCCTTCATGGATGGTTTCTCGGTTACAATCGAGATCAAAATGGCTCCGAAGACATGGAGAAGACTACTTTTGTTACGATTGGGGCACTTTACATTACAAGGTTATGCCGTTCGGATGAAGAACAGGGCGCCACTATCGTATGCTATGGTGACATTATTTCATGACATGATTCATCACGAGATAGAGGTCACGTCGGCGACATGATAGCTCGATCACGATGAAGAAGAACATCTTGATCATCTGCGAAAACTGTTTGACAGTTGAAGAAGTCTGATGAGACTTAATCCTAACAAGTGCACTTTGGAGTCAGATCCGGAAAACTCCTAGGGTTTGTTGTCGATGGTAAAGGTATTGAAGTTGATCCCATGAGTTAAAGCTATTCAAGAGATGCCACTCCCTTTGAGGAAAGTCGGAGGTTTCTTGGGCCGATTGAACTACATTGCAGTTCATTGCACACCTAAGCTACTTGTGAGCCAATCTTCAAGTTACTTAAGAAAGATCAAGTAGTGAATGGAGCAGCGATTGCAGATCGCTTTTGACAAAATCAAGTACCTACAGAATCCTCCTATCCCATGCATGTAGAAGAAGACCTCTTATCATGTACTGGCGTGTTAGAGAACTCAATGGGGTGTGTGTTGGGGCAACATGGCGAGTGCAGTCGAAAAGAGCATGCAATATACTACCTTAGCAAAAGTTTACATTTGTGAAACAAGATACTCAACTTGAGAAAACTTGCAACGCTTTGGCTTGGGCTGCTCGCCGACTAAGCAGTATATGTTGACTCACACTACCTTGTTGATTTCAAGATGGATCCGATAAAATACATATTTGAGAAACCAGCTCTCTCCGGAAGAATAGCAAGATGGCAAATGATCTTGACCGAATCGACATCCGATACACTTCTCGAAAGCAATCAAAGTGTAGTAGATCATTTGGCTCATCAAGCCGTAGATGACTATCGATCTATGCGATTCAATTTCGATGAAGATGTTTTACTAGTCGATTGCGAAGAACCAGGCCGGACGAAGGACCGAACAAGGATCGATGGACTATGGTCTTTGATGGAGCCTCAACGCACTTGGCAATGGCATTGGCGCCATCATTACATCCTACTGATGGACATCGCACCTTAGATTATGTTTTAGTTGCGAACATACCAACAAAGGAGCCTTCTCTCTCGTGCTCAATTATAGGTGATCGTCTTGCACCTGCCAGCCAGTTAGGATACCTCGGCGGAGTCCTCGGGAGGCGAGTTGGGTCGTGAGAGAGGCTCTCATTGGGATTTGGGACTGCGCCTTGACGGTTAACTTGATTGATGAGAAGAGAATCGCGTCCATCTGCCATAGGCAGTTATCGAGAAGCAGATGATGGGGCATTTAACAAGAGGTCAAAGCACCGAGTCTACCAAGTGATGATCTAGTAGTCAAGCGCATCATTCTTCCACGAGGTGATCCCGAGCGAATGGACCCACTATGAGGACCATTTGTAGTCAAAACTTATTTTCGGCGGGCTATGATACTTAGCACCATGGATGGTGAAGACTTCCGCACCACGAGCGGAGACATAGTCAAAAATACTACGCATAAAGAGACCCGCTAGGTCGACGAACCTAGGCAAAAATAATGGCATCTGGCCAGACAAAGGTTGAGCAAAAGATTAAGGATATATACAAAACATGTACACGGCAAATTAAAGAACACGAAAGGCGGCTTGGGCAAAGGTATCCGGTAGTAAAAACCCGAAAGGGCGGTCTAGGCAAAAGTTAGGGATTTAAGCGTACGACTATGTCTCTTCGGATCATACTTACGACTACTAATAGCATTCAAGGTTCAAATGGCGAAAATCGGTCTACTCACTTTCTCTCTTTTGACAGCAAGGAGATGAGATAGTCAAAATATATGATACTAGCATAGTTGGAACTTACGAGATTGTTTCATAGCTTTTTACTTTTCTTGTATAAACAACTTGGCCATACATACACCTTTCAAATAAGCATGAAACTTCTTTCTCTTTACAATTTTTCACCGTTATGCGTTTGCAATAAGTCCAACGTTTGCTTTGAATGATTATCACTGTTTGACAATAAAAATCTAATCGCAAACATACGAAAAGTGATCATGCAAAGTGCTTACTACAGGCTCCAGGGTGGGACGACGACGAAAGTCACCAAAACAATCCCAGGCGAAGTCCCAGCGAGTGTCACTCAACACAACTTCCCGTGAGCAAAGGGAATCCACGAGCAGCAATTCCACTGACCAAATCGTTACATCGGTCTCAAGCGGTAACACTTCATCCCAGCGGATATTTCTCAATCTCCCCTTCTCCCCAGGGTATCGGACTACGAACGGGTCGGATAGTGCATCGGAGGAAACATACACCTTCTATTCCCCGGCCCGAGATTATAACGGCCCAGACTCCTACCCGGTCTCCCAGCAACTATCAAATGCTCAGTGAGATGCCTCCTGAATCCCCAGTAGAGCACCTTCAATTTCCTCGGCCAGGATCTACATACAAAGGTCCCAGCGGATCGCCTCAGGACTCTCCCTCAGCCCAGGGGCCTATGAGGATCTCCAATGAGCTTCTCAAATCTCTACCTTCTAGCGATTATCTAGGCCGGAGACTTGGTCGGATAGTGCATCGGAGGAATCGGGATATCTTTCTTCTCCTTCAAAGCGGGGTTTCCACCTACACAATTCCCACGAGTCGAGAAATCTTCAAAGCGGAATAGCCATCTTCTTCAAGATGGATATGTTTTGAAATATCACAACATTTATCATTCATACATTACTCATAAGTCATAATTCATGCATATGTCATTCATTTACACCTCATCATACTCTGCATAAAACTAACGAATATTCTATCAAGTTTCTCTTGTTTTCTCCAGGCGGGTGAAAGTCATTTACAGCCTTAAGCAGTCCGAGTTAAGCCCCAAATCGTAAGGAAAACTATACGAAAGACCGCCCCACAGTTGTCCTCAAACTGTTGGTCGAGTTAAGCCAGTCGGCGGAAAACTATCGAAAGACCGCCTTGGTTGTCCTCCGATAATGGTCGAGATTAAGCCGAACCAAGCGGAAAACTATCTGAAAGACCACTGCGGTTATCCTCCGATATGAAATGGATCAACACCCGATGCACAACAGAAGCTATCCACATTTTTGCCAACTATTATCTCCCTCGGAGTAATCGGCACGAAGATTTATTGACCTTCCTATTATCAATGACAACTAGAGTCTAGCGTACATCCGGTTGCCTTGGATGGCATCTTAAGCCCATCTCAGACTACTTGTCAACATTTCTTCACTTTGAGAATGCTGCATATATGGTTAAAATCAATACAAACCAATAACTTCATTCAAAAGTGAACACGAAGTCTAACGTCACGACTCCTTGGATGGCATCTTAAGCCCATCCCTCTCCTAAGAACATCTCTGATCTAACGTCGACTCACTCCCGCCTCGACCTTTCAATGGCATCTTAAGCCCATCTCAAATCAGCTCTCCTATTAACAACCTCGAGTTTAAGCGTCGACTTGTTCCCCAGTAGAAGTCTGACTTCTCAAATGGCATCTGTAAGCCCATTCATCATCCACCAGCAGTGAGTGCAAATTTTCGGGTGTACTCGGGTGTTCAATCATCTTCTACCTTGGTCACGAAGACAAGCATGTCAATCTAACCTTCCAGTACAAGAAGATTGAGCAGGGGCAGCTGTCATACCCAAAATTTTCCCTCCATCTACTCAAGAGATTTCATACATCATACTCAAGGATTCCTCGAGAGTTGATCGGACAAACTCTCTCCTAGACAATCAACCCAAACTAGGGTTTGGTATCTCTCAAGTCAAGATGGATTTCCAACATCTCCAATGGTCTTCATGCCTCCTCCTATGCTTCAAAGATTCTCCATGTCAAGTTTCAAGCCTCCAAGTCAAGTTTCCTCGAGACAATTGCTCGGATGGTTGAAAATCGGGTGTATTGGACAAAAGTCAACTATGGTCAACATACAGTCAAACTTGATTTTTGGTCAACATCCTCATTTTGAAGTTACATTCATCATTTGATCAAGGGTTGATCATGATTCATCAAGAAAACTCAAGATTTGCGAAAAGTCAAACTTTCTAAATTAGGGTTTAGGTGAAAAGTCAAGCTGAACTTTGTTGATCATAACTTTCTCATACTTTCTCAAATTTTCCACCACCTCTTGTTTTGAAGGAAATTCAATTCTCTACAACTTCATGTCTCACAAGAATGTCCAAAAATGCTTCATTTGAGGTATGGTTCAAAACATTACAGTCATTTTCAAAGTCAACAAAAGTCAACTTTTGTTTTGAAGATATATTGAGCATGGTAACTCCAATTGAGATGAGACCAAAGACATTGTTTAGAGGACTCTTAGAGCTTTCCAAAAGTCCAAGAACACTCAAAATGTGGAAAAATGAGCAAGATACACTATTCAGAAGTTGGAATTTTGGACGATTGCACAAAAGGACATATTGGTCAAATGCAAAATTTTCCAAATGGGCCTATAATCTTTTATCAAACTTGTTCATAGTATTTTGACCCATAAATGCTTGGCCATGGCAATTTTCTATTTTATTGATTTTATTTTGAATTTTAGAACATTTAATTCAAAATTAAATTATATAAAATAATGATAATCATATTTTCAAAGGGTGATTTTATATGTTCCTTGAAGTCCAAGATAGCCCAATATACTTGCCAAATTCGTGCTTGATCTTGCATTGAAGAAGAAATCAAATTTTTCAAGAAAGTTGATTTTATTTGAAAAATATTGATACTCAAATCAAATCTTTTCATTTTTTCCTTTTCCCTTCCAATCCTCTCTATAAATATCAAGCATCATAGCCAAAGAAACCACGAAATAACCTAAAACAAACCTAAATTCTTGCAAATTTTTTCAAGAAACTTGGAAAATCGAATTTCAAAGCGACCACTTTCAGTCAAACCGACCATCCATTGTCTTGAGGAGGTAAGTTTGGTAAGTATCCACTCACCATGGTTTAAAACAAGCGGATCGATGCATATACATACATACATATTCAAAACTTCGTGATTTTTGCATTTTATTATCCTGCGTGTTTAATCAATTCGATGCTGCGATGTGATCATGAGGTTCCAAGGATGAGATGCAGGCAATCGTTCGTGAGTTCCAACGTCGAGAATCGCATAGCCATTGTTAGGGTTCGGAGAATGATTTGAATCGGACCGGTCGTTCGGGCACCTTTGATGAAACTAACGCCACCATCATACTTCGCCAAGGTCGAATTAGTCGATCTGGGCTTTTTTCGCTTTAAGCGATGCGTTGCGGGATTTTCGGGGTTGAAGGCCATCGGGGGAGGCCAAGGAGCTAGGGCTCGGCGTCGTTGACCGAAGACTCCGGTGAGGCGTGCGTGGCAACTCGTGTTTTAATCGTCCATGTATTGTTTTGGGCCAGCCTTGTACGTATTAAAATTCAAATATCCACGGCGTCATCACTCATATTGAATTGTTTTCAAATTTTCCAACACCAAATGACACTTGGCCTAGTGGTAAGGACGCACTGTTGAAGATGCTCAAAGGTCCTATTCGATCTCCTCCAGGGCCGGTTTTGCTTCCTTTTCTCAAAACTCAAACTTTTCATATTTTTCTATATTTTCTTATTTTTAATATTTTCATTATATTTAATTCTTTTCATAATTTTATTACGCATTAAAAATTACAAAAATTATTTTTCTTTTACATTATTTTCATAAAATGTTTATTTAATTTAATAAATTTAAAATATAATTTTGCATGCATATTTATTTTATTTATATTTTGCATTTAAATCACTTTTTATTTTAATTATTAAATCTTTTTCAAAAATTATTTTAATATATTTATCTTATTTCCAACATATATTAATTTTCTCATATTAAAACTTGCATTTTCTAACATTTTTCTCTTATTCGATTCATATTGCATTTCCGATTTCTTCTTTTTTGCAGTTGATCCGAATTCGAGACGATTTTCTATATCATTTTATCATTCTATTTTTCCAATAATGTAATTGCTCATGGGTTGTAATAGTTTAATCTAGGGTTTTATTTTCCGCATTTTAAATTATGTATACGCCCAAAGCCTTGTAATAGCGTAGGTTTACTTTCCTTTCCACATTCCGCTTACATTCCGCATTTTAATTTCGCACCCTATAAACTGCTAGTAATTAGGCGTGTATGGCAAGATAATAATTGGACATAGCTCACACTAATCTTCAAGATAAAATATCCCGATTTGACACACTACCGCACCTTGGGTAATTCTCTCTCGATGCCTTGATTTCAAATGGTCATGTCCCTCGAGCGTAGAGGTATTCTAGCACCTTTGCCTTCAAACAAATCATCATAGTCCCTTGATACAAAGATCATAAGACCCACGATGTCGCTTCCGAATACATGATCTTGACCCTCGATTATATACGAAAATGATGATAGTCCCTTGAATGTGCTAGGATACTTCCCACAAGTTGCCTTCTATGACCATCACGATGTCCTTTCGAATGTCCGCTTACATCCAACGAATGGAGCTACCTACTAACTAATGGTATGGCTAGCGCTATTCTAAAGGAATATAAAGTACAATAAAGCGACCAATTAAGGTGGGTAATAAGTCTCTTAGTTGCTTGCTCTATCTAATGCTTTTCACACCACACACTTTTTCAAAGTTCAAATTCTTTTCGAAACAAAAACATTTCCGAACACTTTGTATACACTCCTACATGAGTCATTACAAAGTCAAAGTGAAATGCCTTTTCAAAACATCTTTGTCAAACACACGAGAAAGCAATTTTAAAAGTGATCTAGAGCAACTAAGAGCCCGTAGATAACTACGGATGGAAAGGGTGCTAATACCTTCCCTTTTCATAACCATTCTCGAACTCGGAATCTAACGAAGGTCTTTACATTACTTTTACCTTCCCTTAATTGGATAAAATAAAAGTCGGGGCGACTCTTGCTATCACATTTGGATACAAAATCCTACAAAGTGGGTTCACCGTATTCGGACCAATAACCAAGCTTTGAAGGAAGAGGCGGTTCTTGGACTGAAATAAGGGACACGGCCCATATTAGGGAAGTGGCATCCAAGCAGAGAATGACCCGGGCCTTCAACTGCAGTGAAGCGGCGAGGGTTCAAGGTTGGAGATTTGGTACTTAAGAAGATAACCGATCCTACCAAGAGGGTAAGCTAGATCCCAACGGGAGGGACCATTCGAGTCTCGGAAGAATTGCAAAGCAGAGCCTATAAATTGGAAGCGTTGAATGGATCGAATTACCAAGGACTTGGAATGTTGCAAGTCTTAAGTTTTATTTTAGTTAAATATATTTATGTAAAAATAATTGGTGTACTCTTTTCCCTAGGCAAGGGCCAGGGTTTTTAATGAGGCATCTATCTAATAAAATTATATTGCAGCATCTGATCTGATGTAGCGACAAATGGCGACATGCTGCTAAGCTCGGTCTATGATCGTCTTCGATCCACGGAAGGGCTCTTCTCTAGCGGAATACTCCTTGGTCAACCTCGCGAGGCTCGAACCCTATGGCGACGTCTTTGCTAAGATCGGTCTATGATCGTCTTTCGATCCGGAAAGCTCTGTTCCTCGGAATACTCCTTGGTCAACCTCGCTTGAGGCTCTGAACCCTAGGCTGACGTCTTTGCTAAGCTCGGTCTATGATAAATCTTTCAGTCACGGAAGGCTCTGTTCCTACGAATACTCCTTGGTCAACCTCGCTTGAGGCTCGAACCTATGGCGACGTCTTTGCTAAGCTCGGTCTATGATCATCTTCGATCACGGAAGGCTCATTCCTACGCAGACCTTCGGTCAAGCTAAATTTGGGCTCGAATCCATCTCGGATCATCCCTATAGAGGCTCAGAACTCGGCATGAGACTCGAACCATTGATGAGCAATCTTCGAAACGAATGGAATAAGAACATTTTTACTGAAGTTGCATCTAGCGTTCCCTTAACACTTTCTTCAGTCTCGGCAAGTCGGGATTGACAAAAGATGCGTGTGGGGTTACGAACAAATGTTATGTGTTTTTCTTGAAAACCACTAGGATTGCTTGTTGCATCCACAGTGGCGAGGGGCTGTAAATACCACATAAAAGTTCGCAACTAGGCAAAAACTTGGAGGATTGGTAACGAAAATTCAGAAAGCAATTAAAATAGCCCAGTAGGGCGAATATTCAGAAAGTACAAATTGCATAAGCCCGGCAGGGCGAACATTCAAAATACAAAACGCATCCGCCAAGGGGGATGACTAACTATGAAAACAAAAGAAGAAGTCAGGGATTGGGGTCGGCAGGATTGGCATCCATCTTAGCGTTTTCTTCGCTAATAGTGGTCTCGATGTCATCTTCATCAACCTCCACCACTTCCATCCACAATGGTCTTGAAGTAATCAACCTCCGAGATATCTATGTCGGGGTATAGGCAGTTGACTTGAGCTTTGGCACGATCAAAAGCTAAGTCCCCGACATCCAGCATACCTATCTGGGATTTCTTCAGTGCTTCCTTCAGCTCGGAGCATGATTTTTCAGAATCCTGGAACTTGATAGACATCTGGGAAAGCTCATCTTCCAAGGTCTTTATCCGTTTACTGGCTTCTGAATTCTTCTCTTCAAGGTTTGTGATGTCATCGGCAGCCACCGAGAGTTTGTTCTTGAATGCATTGTTGGCATTGAGAAGGAACTGCTCGTTGTCAGCTAACCTTTTGACATCTAACTCCAGATCGACCTTTTTCTTCTCCACACGATCACCAGACTCGAACAAGCGGGTGGTACACACCCTCATCGGTATGAGCTCATTATTTAGTGATCTGCTGCGAGCCTAGACTAGTCGGTTTATTCACATCGGTTGTGGAATTGATGATCATACTGAAACTTGAGGCCGTCAAAATCATTAGCGAACCGATTTTACGAAGGCATGATCATGACTACCTCGTGTCCTTTAGCAAATTGGAATGGCCCGATCTACGAGTTAGTCTCATTACCCATAACGGTCTTGACTTTTTTTGGGATAGGCTCGGGGCTAGCTCTGGTTACGAGGCGCTTGGGGAAGCGAGAGAATGATTGTTTGGAGGCGGGGTCACGGGTTGTGCGTTTTCTTTTCTTGATTCGCACTTCGGTCCGGCCAAATTGGATTTGGACTCGGAGGGTCCACCGACATCCATCCGAGCAGCGAGCCTGACCATCAAACTATACATTCTTTCATTGACATATCGGTCATTTTATGCGTGGAAAATGAAACAAAGAGTAAACATAGAAATAAAGAAAAGCGAAATAAAGCTAAATGGAAAAGCTTACCTAGGAAGTCGAGGACTTCCTCGGAAAATAAAGACAAGTAGATCCTTGACCGGATCGGTCGAAGAGTCCGAATTTCTAGGAAAGGATCTCGGAATCGCTCGGACTATCATAGTCAAAACCGGAAATAGGAGCGGATCACAAGTCCAATAAAGAGGAACTTATGATGCCCATACATGCCATAAATAATATAAGGGCACCGGGACCCACATCTAACTCGGAGGAAATGTTCTTTGTAGCCCTTGAAATTGGAGGTGTAGGCTTGGAGGAAACTTCTTTTTGGGATGCCGCTGATGGCAACCCAGTTTCCAGGCTCCGTGCTCTTTATTTCGAAGAAGGAAAAGAACAGACCAATGGTGGGGGTTATAGATAGGGCTCGGCATATTATTTCAAAGGCCCGGATGAAGCCCCAACTATTGGGACGGAGTTGGGAGGGAGCAAGGTTAATGGTACGAAGGATATCGGTCTCGAAGTCGGAGAAGGGGAATTGAATGTCAAACTCTTCGATCACCCCAGTATAAAAGTAAAACCACTCTGGTTTGACCTCCTGAGGACGGATCATGCAGACACTTTCCCCAGACTCACAAGACTCCAGAATCACGTCATCTTCGTCTCCTGTAGACGAAACACTCCTTAAAGAGCGTAGGGCAGCGATTTCTTCATCTTGTATTAGGCTCCGTTTAAAGCCTACAGCTTCTCCTTTGATCAGACGGTTGGTTTCCATTATAAGCTCCACCGAACCTGAAGAGTCAGGGTCAGAATCACTATCAGAAGTAAAGACTTCAGTGCAAACCCTATCTGTGACTCTCTTTAGGTCAGTTATTCTTTGAGCATTGCTCATCTCGCGCATGCATTCCTCAAACAGGGTTTTTCGTTCTTCGTTTCCTAAATGGATTTTGCGACCAAAATCGTCACATTCCCTAATGATGACCATGTTCAGAATGAAACAAAAAGCAATGTAGGGAAAAGAGGATACCTGAATTTGATGATCGATCGACTGAAGGGATGTGTTTGAAATGTGATGGCAAAAAGCGATGGGATTTGGAGATTTGTAGAGAAAGATTTCCTGGAGAGCAATTAAGTGAAATATAATGAGTAGGAGGAAAGGGTGGCGTGAAATCAGGTTTTCCCTATTATAGGGCAATCATGCAAAATATATACAAGTGACCGTTGGACTGGTGTCACGTGTGTCACGTGTCACACTTTTTTGGAAAAGTTTAAAAATGTAACACATCTAGCTAAGGATTAAGGGTTCAAGCTGTTTGGTCGACACGGATTCAAGAAGCTTAAAACCGAAACGACCAAGGGCTTATGATCATGCACAAAATCCTCGGCCGAGATGGATGCACGGATGGAAGGATCCGGGATAGGTCTCGACCATCAAAGAGGAGATCTATGTCCGACTTGGATCTTGGGGAAAGACACGAGGACGGCCCAGGTCCGAGGTGTGGCTCGGCAGGTACTCCAGTATGAGCGATTGAGTAGACGTTTTAGAGATGAAGAGTTCCTAGAGTCTTTATGAGACGTTACTAGTGAATGATTCCAAGCTGTAACAGCTAACTCCTTGCCTTCAAGGCCATGATTAATGGGCTGTGGCCGTTACAGAAGGAAAGATTTAGCTTCAAGGAAGGAATGGTATAAATAGGGCTCCCGCCGGCGGGATAAGCAAGACAATCACAAGCTTGGAACTTGAGTTACGACACTTGAGCTTCCAAATCCCTAAAATCACTTTAATAAGGTTTTTCCTGCAAGAACACAACCTATTTGGTTTCATCTCAATTGGAGTTTCCATGCTCAATATATCTTCAAAACAAAATGTTGACTTTTTGTTGATTTTGAAAAGGACCTGTAATGTTTTGATCCATACCTTCCAACTGAAGCATTTTTTGAACATTCTTGTGAGACATGAAGTTGTCTGAAATTGAATTTCCTTCAAAACAAGAGGTGGTGGAAAAATTTCTGAGAAAGTATGAAGAAGTTATGCTCAGTCAAAGTTTGGTTGACTTTTCACTCAGAAACCCTAATTTGGAAAGTTGACCTTTGAGCCAATCTTGAGTTTTCTTGATGAATCATGATCAATCCTTGATCAAATGATGAATGTAACTTCAAAATGAGAATGTTGACCAAAAATCATGAAGTTTGACTGTATGTTGACCACGATTGACTTTTTGTCCAATACATGATTTTCAACCATCGAGCTATTGTGGAGAAACTTGACTTGTGATGCTTGAAACTTGACATGGAGAATCTTTGAAGCATATGAGGAGGCATGATGACCATTAGAGGTGTTGAGAACCACCTTGATTTTAGAATTGCCAAACCCTAGTTTGGGTTGATTGTCTAAGAGAGGGTTTGTCTAATCCACCCCTGAGGAATCTTTGAGTATGAAATATCTTGAGAAGATGGAGGGAAAATTTTGGGGTATGACAATGTCAGCAATGCACTTCTGCACAGGGGCAACCACACATGTGAGGAGGTCTGACTAGAAAAGAAGCTAAGTCAAATAACGATGTAAGACAAACTGTGAAAGAAACAGAACTTTCCAGAAGTGGTTGCCCTTGGGTACTACATCAAGCTCTCTCACATATCTAAGGTCAATGTGAAGAAAGCATGGGTAGCTATGCAACCAATACTTCGTCGGAACCACCTTGTCGGCTTTCTTTTTGTAAGCATTTTCAACGTTCGACCAAGAGACATACCACCATCTAAAGCGGTGGTCGAAAGCTAGAGCCAAAGGGCTAGTTGGTAAAGGAGGAAATTTGATTTTTCCAAAGTGAAGTGTGTAAAGATATTCGTCTTTCGCGTAACTGGGAATCTTAAGATGGGGAATTTTCCCAATTACCTTCTCCTTTAGCTCTTGGGCCCCATCATGAATGGTTCGACGAAGATTGTTTGGCAAGTACACCACTCTGAAAAAGTTTTGGAATGCTTGGATTTCTTTGATGTGAATTGCCTTACATTTTGTTGTTTTCCCCTGAAAAATATCAAAAGCCACATGTAGCTCATTCATTTTTCTAGCAACATCATTTATAAAGGTGACAAGATATGACTACTACCAAATTTTGAACTCATGAGTGCAGAAAAATGTTGGCTTAAAAGGGGTAAAGGTAAGTATGGCTCTACGCTCCCATAAGGTGGCAACAGTTTCTTTAACGACTTCCTAGACTTGGTCATCTAAAATATCCATGAGTAATTCATGGGATGGATAGGTGACTTAGGCACAATTGTGAGCCAAACTGTCTAGCCACAAAGTTGGGTTGATAATTTGCCAAACAAGGGTCATTTGGTGATAGCACGACAAAAATTGGGAGTCGAAAGCATCTCCAAATAACCAAAGACCTTTTCGATGCCTCTCTTGACGGAGGAAAGGACTCGATGGCCACAATGGCCCACTTTTGCCATCAGTAAAGGGAGCCATCAAAGGTGTGAAATCCTCCCTTGTCAGCATTATTTTGAAGAGCATTTTGAAGACTTCGTCATTTGGAGAAGTCTTGTCGATCGGAGTCAAGGGCAGGTAACATGGCCATAATGCCCCACTTCTATCTTAGGATATTGAAACCTTACCGAAGCGGCTTCACATCAGCAGAAAAACCGGCATTTAGCCACAGTTGCAAGAGCCAGAAGGGTCCACGCACCAGCACACTCTTCTTCTATGGATTTTTGGGATCAAAACTCTTTATTTGGCCGACCACGCCAGTCATAGAGGAGTACAAAGAGGCCAAAATTAATTGGCCTAAAGCAACATTCTCACTTCTATGCAACGCTGCAGCCAAATGAGCAAATTGATTGGCTATCTACATTGACCTCGAGCAAAAGCGAGCGAGATAGCTAGAGAGTTAGGAAAGCAACATGTTCTTCATCAGAAACTTCTTCAGTTTCGCAATGATGGTGTTGAATAAAGTTGTTGTATGTTAGATGTTTTGATTCGCCAATATCGAATTTAATAGGGATAACCTAGTGGTCGGTGTGGTTGAACACGATCGATGGGTTTACACCTATTAAGCGACTACATCCGATGGCGTGGGGTTATCATGCCACACCTCATACACGAGCAAGTCATGCGGTCATAGATACGGTGCCTTCCATTGTTGGCCCTTGTGTTGCTCCAATCTATCCATCCAAGCCCCAAACTTAGGGCAATACAAGGGAGGAGCAGTACGGAAGTTCCTGTCAACAAATTGTAATGAAATAGGGTTTGTTGAGGTGATTAGGGGAGAACTATGCTGGCTGGTGGGGAAAAAGGCACCCTCATCATCTATATGTATTTCAGAAGGAACGTCTGAAGGTAGTGGCCCTAAAAAAGCATAAGTTTCATCGTCCAGTCTGAAGGGAATAAGTACCTAAGATTTCCATATTTTGGTTTTCTCTTCAGAAAGCGGCGGCTCCGGGAGGTAGGTTTTGCCATCAATCTGGCGGAGTTGGAGACTGGCGGCGGGAACTGTGACAAAGTCTTGGTCTGCCATTGGTGAAGTTGAAGAGGTTGAAAAGGGTTAAGGATTCTTGGGTTGAACTAAGAAAGAAACGGAAAGAACCGTAAAAGGCTGTGGTTTCCTGGTTTGAGATGAAAGTTGGAAACTTTTTTACAGTTGAAGATGAAGGAAACAAGTGATTAGGGTTTGTTGTGGTTGTTCATGGTTTTTTGATGTGGAGATTGGGACCGAAGGAGATGAAGTTTGCTCTGGGTTTTTGCTATTTAAGGAGTGAAGGCGCAAAAGAAAAAGAAAGAAAGAAGAAGAATGACTATTTATAGGCGTGAGAATGAAAAAAATGAAAAGGCAAAAGGGATCTTGGCATTTCCCTAGGGTTTCAATCGTGTCCGTCGAAGGACACGTGTAGGAGGATTAAGTGTCTAGCGTAGTGGGGCCATTCCGGATACCTAGGCCATGATGACTAAACATTAAATGCTCCCACGTCTCGAGGAAAGGAAATGCACGTTTTCATGAATACATGATGTCATGAAAAGGCGGGCGATGTTGTTAGCACTAAGGTAGAAAATGGCTAAACCATTGTTGCAAAATTTGCCATCCATATATCAATTGTTACCTGGCTTATGCTTTGCATTCATTTGCATATTTTTCCATTGGGCCACTCGCTTTAGACATTCATTCGTTCATCACATCTGCATCATTACTTGCATCTGAGGCAATCGGATTTCAAACTCGTATCATTTTGTGTTTGGAAAGTACCCGCTGTGCACATACGTGCATTGATGTCTTTGGTTCTGGGGTTTTTAGGTTAGGACTGGCTTGAGGTAATTATATTACAAGATTTAGAAGATGTTGGTTGTTTTCAACCAACTCGGGAGAATCAAGGATGACAAGGTAGTTTTTGCTCGTCAAGAGATCTAGAAGGTTGGTTTGGATTTCAAGGGTTTGGATTACAAGATTATCGGCTTTTATAATGAGTTTTCAATATACTTCTTAAGTTTGAAAAAGGATGGAAGAAATTGGAAATGTTTGTAAGATGTTATTTTTCACAATTTCCTCGAGTTTTCTTTCTTGCCCATAAGTTTTAGATAGCAGGATTAATTCATTAACTTATGCGGATTTACTTCATGAAAATGCAAGGAGGTTATTGTTTATGTGACATTTTTCCGAAGATGTATTGTCTCATGTTTCTATGTTTCCTTTGGCCTAATTATAGCTAAAGGAGTTTTCAAGGATTTTTTTTCGATAACCATAAGAAACACGTTTCAATCCAAAAGCCAAACAAATTCATTCAATATTCAAATTCCTTTCCTTATCATTCAATTTCCAAAGTCTTGTTCGAATTCAAAAATGACATTCAAAGAATGCCCGTTTATAAAGTAGAATCAAATTTCCGAATTCGACATTCATTTAATCTCGGTTTGTACAAATGCCACAAGATTTGTCATATTTACAATTATAACTCAAACATTTGTGATGTTACAAAGTTCCAAACTTCTATCCTAATCCTACTTACAAAATTCAAAGATACAAGCAAATGTTACTAATGTCATGCCTAAATCCTATTTTTTATTGGGAGTTTTGTTGTTCTTTGGCTTCCATGCTTTCTTGCTCTATCTTCAAACCATGCTTTCTTGACCAACATTCCTTCACCACTCTTCCAAGCTTATGCCATAGCTCACATTCATGAAACAAACGAAGAAATGGTTAGCAAATAAACGGACAGCAAACAAAGTTTCAAAACAATTTTTATCTCATCATTAGGGGGAAATGATTGGGATCAATTTTATGTTAAGGTTTGTTTATCATTCATGTTCAAGAACCCACCCTTTTGCAAATCACAACACATGTTGGTTCACAAAAGGGGGGTGTGGTTCAGAAACCATCATTACCACTGCTGCAGGTACCTGTTCAGAAGTCAGAGATATGGCAGCCCAGTACAGCAACAACCAGCATATCAGAAAATACAATAACAGCCCAACAGTCCAGAATTGGCTTCAGCCCATCAAATCAAATGTTAAAGTCCAGTACAGAAAACACAGCTGGTATATTGTTCTCAAACCTACAGATCAAGAACAGAACACAAAAGCCCATTTTCGGTTTTTTGTTTTCCCAAAGCCCTTATCCCAAAGTCTGACATCAGAAAACCCTAATTGAAAGACAATATAAAAGCAGTGAATGCACAGTAATCAAGGGAGAGGCAACTGTTCATTTTGAAAACCCTAGCCGTGAACACAAAGCAAAAACCCAGAAAAGCAAGAACATCATACAAAGAACACAAACCCAGAACAGTAAAAAAAAACCAGAACATTCAAACAGCTCATCATTTCCTATCATACCCCCTTCAGAAAAACCGAAAATAGCCACGAGAAAGAAGAGATTCGAAAGGTATTACCGGTTTAGCAGAGAAGGGAGGAGGTTGCGGACTTATTGTGTCGCCATCCTTCTTCTTTCCTCACCCTTTTTTTCGTTTTTCTGCATATCATCACCGTCATCATCATGTTTAGCAACTTAGGATTTCATTTCCAATCTGTAAACAACAAAATCAAAACGAGTTTTCGAAGTCAGAAATCATTAACAATAGAGATAACAGAGAAAGAGATGGCGGCGATTTACGTGAAATCGTGAGTTCGAGAGAGTTTGATAACAACGCGATCCATGGAAATCGAGCGGCGAACACGGTGAGGGTTCGGCAAGCGATTAGATCGAGAAAGCAGAGATTCGCGGTGAGTTCGTGAAGCGGCGATGAGATGGCGGCCGCGAAGGGTTTGCATGTGTTTAAGAGACAGAGAGGATGAGGTCGTGAGGGAGTGAATGTGAGAGATTGAGAGAAACGAAGAGATGAGTGAGGCTGATTCTTTTTTCTATTTAGAGACCTTTAACCACACTTAATCAATTTTGTTTGTTTTAAAAAATATATAATCAAGTTTTTAGTAAATAGTTTTTTTTAGATATAGTTCTAATTCTTTTTTTATATAATATTTATTTTATAAAATCTAGCTTAGTTAGTAAATTTTTTTTTTGGTTTATAAACTAATTTTGCTTTTTTAAAAAAAAACTGATTTAGTTTTGGGTTTTAAAAAATAATTTTTTTTTATTTTATAAAATAACTTAAGATTAGTTATTAATAGGTTTAGTTTTATTTATGTATCTAAGATATAATAAATATTTTAATAAAACTAATTTAGTTCTTTTTTTTTAGTTTTAAAAAATAATATATAATAATATAATGACAATAAACTAATTTTTGTTTTTTTTATTTTATTAGTATTAGTTTTTTAAATTAGAGTTAGTGTTATTTATTTTATAACTTATAATATAAAATGGGTCTAAGAAGATATTGGTTTGGTCTTGGTGTTTAGTCCAGGTGGTGACACTTGTCACCACCTGTTTGGTCTATTTTCGAAATCTGGTGTATACATGTCTATTGTATCTATTTTGCACCCTCCTGCATCAAGCCATCATATCTGTTGAAGTCCAAATCCAACGATCCAGAATGGTGGACCACAATATGATTCATGGAAGCACTTATACAAAATCCAGCAGCATTGTTTTTGGGCTTGGGCTCAGATTGCTGTTCACACCTCCCAGATTAAAGCTCCAATCAGGCCCATTTTCTAACTCTCTCTTTAAATTTATTATTATGCAAGTTTTTTTTATATATTGATGTATTAAATAATAATTAGTATAAGATAGTTTTTATTTGCTAAATTATCAATTAAATTATTAGTTGATTTTTTATCAAGTAGAAAAAATCTATACTAATAATTATTTAAATTCCGGTTTGTATTGTGTGTTAATTTATTTTCTTTTATTATCCGCTTTATTATGTTATTCGCTTGTATTTTCGTTACGCGATTGTACACTTCACTCATTAATTAACATAAAAACAACAACAACGCCTCCGATCTCTCATTTTTGGTTACCCACACCAAATTCTCTAAGGGTCTCATGGTTGGGGATGGGCATGGTCATCCTCACGAGGTTAATTAAGGCCCTCGTTGCCTTGATTAATCATAACCCGAAAAATAATTGGTCCACATACCAATCACCATGCACCAGGGTCTCATGGTTGGGGATAGGAGCACCTATCCTCACGAGGTTAATCAAGTCCATATACTTGGTTAATCATAACCCGAAATATCATTTCTCTACGTCCAACGCCGCAATTTTCAAAACACTTTCAAGTAAAAAATAATTAATTGAACTTGTTTCTTTCAAAAATCAATTTTTTTTTACAAAACAAAAAAAAACATAGTGCTATGGTATTTAATTAAATTGTTAGAGGATAGCCCGACGATTTAATTAAAATGTAAAGTATTTGGGCCATTAGAGGGTAACCCAATGACTTAAATACTTTATTCCATACACTTAATAAAAGTGAACTTTGTTTCACCTCACTCTTTTCATAATAAAGATTTTGGATGAGAGATGATCGGTTGACCTCAATCACCAATCTCGAGTATTGAATCGTTAGAGGATAGCCCAATGTTTTGGTACTTGTCATCTACAATTAAAATCAATTCAACCCATTCAAATCCTTTTCGCTCATATGCGATTATCAAAATAAAAAACATTTTCTTCTAAAATCAACACAACCAATCAAGACATTTTCAACAAGAACTACGGAGTTTTGACTTTCCCATTGCGAGGGAATCGTGAGCCTTGGTTTGAAACCGTGTCAAACTCAAAATAATAATAAACAAATCCCTTTTCTTATTTCTTATTCATGACTTAGAAATTAGTGATTACACACACAAACACATTTTGAACTAAATGGGTCACATCGAGTACGATGGACGTAAGAGGTGCTAATACCTTCCTCTTGCGTAACCGACTCCCAAATCCATGCTTTTTGGTCTTGTAGACCGCTTTATCCGATTTTTGTGGGTTTTATCTATATTTCCCCATTCTTTCTAGAACAAATAAAATTAGGTGGCGATTTCATTGTGTTTTTGAAAATTCATTTAAATGATTTTTGAAAATCGAGTTGCTTCAGTTGGCGACTTCACTGGGGACATTTTAAAACTTTTTTTGACTAAGCGAGTCAACCCTAGTTTAGTTCTTCGCATGTTTGTGTGTTTGTTTACCGCTTTCTTCTTTTTGCTTATCTTTTGTTATTTGCTTATTTTTCTCTCTATGCTTTGTATATTAATCTGTTGATATATTATTGTGATGGGAATTCATGGGCATTGATACATAGATAAGCCCACTACCCAGGCTTCTAGGTCACCTTTTAGGAATAGAGGGGTTGCGTAGCCTAGGTCCAATTGACTCCATTGTCTTGTTGGCCCGAAGCGAAGACTCCGGCTTAGAGTTGGTTGTTTTAAGGAGGTTGTTGGCCCGCGATAGCGCAGGACATCAATCTTTGGACAAATGACCTATAACTCTAAGTTTGTTCATGTTGTCCTAACCAAGACCAAACGCTCAAATTTTGGATTTCGAGCATCCCGTTAAGAGCCGTTTCTTGGGGTATACTTTTACAAATACTATCGCCATGTAGGCCTCTCGCGCGATGATAGTGTTTGTAAAAGGGGATCTGAGACTCCGAGAAACATTTAGCAAAAAACATTAGAACCACCTTGTTCGGGATTATTGGGTAGAAGCCTAGAGCTATCCTATCATAGGAGCCCACCTAAATAAGTTGTTCTAATTACCAATATCATCCCTAATTCACGTCTTTGTGAACCTGTTATTATCATCATGTTGCATTCCATTTGCATCAATCATCTCAAAAGAGTTTATTTCCCTTATCATCCATGCATCATCATGCATTTCATGCATTTCAACCAGAGGACTCATTTCAACTTGGCTTCTTATTTAGAATCTCAAGACTGCAAGACTGATTTCCTGACATCATCGTCATCATGGATCAACTTCAGGCAAGTGGGGCTGCGATGAATACTCATATAGATACCCAGATGGATCAATTCATGGAAGTTATCCATAACATTGCCATTGGACAAGAAGAGTTAAAGCAAGTTGTTCAGAGATCCGAAGTGGTTACTACTGATCATGTTAATCCACCAGGTGTTGGTCTTAACCACAGGGAGGTCCTTTCACATCAAAATGTCAAAAACGCCGTTCAAATGCATGTTAATGGAACTCCTCACTGTGAGGATATCTTCGAGTCTCCGTTTGACACCTTCAGATTTCCGATTGAAGAGACTGAGTCTGAGAAAAAGCTTCACCTCCTTGAGAAAAGGATGAAAGCTATTGAGGGTCGTGATTCCCTTGGTTTAGGCGCTCTAGTTTGTGCTTGGTGCACTGTATCAAAATTCCTACAAAGTTCAAGGTCCCCACTTTTGAGAAGTATACGGTTACCTCTTGTCCGATTACTCACATCAAAGCCTACTACAATAAGATGGCTCCTATGCGAAAATGACAAGCTCCTCATGCACTTTTTCAAGATAGCCTCGGTGGAGCATTTCTTGAGTGGTACACTCGGCTTGAACGAACTCACATCCAAAGTTGGAAAGATTTAATGAAGCCTTTGTCAATCGATCACGACTATAATAGGGACATGGCTCCCATCAGAATTCAACTCAAGGTTTAACTCAGGAAGATTGAAGAATCTTCCAAAGTATCTTGTGAGATGGAAGAATTAGCTGCTAGAGTTCAACCTCCTCTTTTGGAAGGAGAACTCATTGAGATGTTCTCCATACCTTCGAGATCCCTATCGGTTGATGAATGTACTTCTACATTTTCACACAGTTGTTGTAGGGAACGATTGAGCATGGTCTCAAGATGGGTAATAGTCGGGATGTTGCTATTATTTCGAATTTCTAGCAAATTGATCAAGAGGCAAGTGTCATACCCCAAAATTTGCCCTCCATCTTCTCAAAATATTTCATACATCCATGCTCAAGGATTCCTCAAGAGTTGATCAGACAAACTCTCTCCTAGACAATCAACCCAAACTAGGGTCTGGTATCTCTCAAGTCAAGATGGGTTTCCAACATCTCCAATGGCCTTCATGCCTCCTCATATGCTTCAAAGATTCTCCATGTCAAGTTTCAAGCCTCACAAGTCAAGTTTCCTCAGACAATTGCTCAGATGGTTGAAAATCAGTTGTATTGGACAAAAAGTCAACTGTGGTCAACATACAGTCAAAACTTCTGATTTTTGGTCAACATCCTCATTTTGAAGTTACATTCATCATTTGATCAAGGGTTGATCATGATTCATCAAGAAAACTCAAGATTTGCTCAAAAGTCAAACTTTCTAAATTAGGTTTAGGTGAAAAGTCAACTGAACTTTGGTGATCATAACTTTCTCATACTTCTCAAAAATTTTCCACCACCTCTTGTTTTGAAGGAAATTCAATTCTCCACAACTTCATGTCTCACAAGAATGTCCAAAAATGCTTCATTTGAGAGGTATAGCTCAAACATTAGGTCATTTTCAAAGTCAACAAAAGTCAACTTTTGTTTTGAAGATATATTGAGCATGGTAACTCAATTGAGATGAGACCAAAGACATTGTTTAGAGGACTCTTAGAGCTTTCCAAAAGTCCAAGAACACTCAAAATGTGGAAGAATGAGCAAGATACACTGTTCGGAAGTTGGGCAATTTTGGACAATTGCACAAAAGGACATTTTGGTCAAAATGCAAAATTTTCCAAATGGGCCTATAATCTTTTGATCAAACTTGTTCATGATGTTATTTTGACCCATAAAAGCTTGGCATTGGTGATTTTCTATTTTCATGATTTATATTTGAATTTTATAACATTTAATTCAAAAATAAATTATGTAAAATATAAAATTAGGTTATTTCTTCAATTAAGTTGGATTTATATCTTTCTTAATGTCCAAGAAAGCCCAATACACTTACCAAATTCGTGCAAGCCATGGCATTGATGATAAAATCATATTTTTTTCAAGATTTGATTTTATTTTCAAAGAAAATATTTGCACATTGATGGAGCAATCTTTTTTCTACTCTTTTGCCATCCAAATCTCTTCTATAAATTGCCAGCATTGTGTACAAGCAGACACACGGAACCTAACCTAAGACAAACCCAAACTCTTGCCAAATTTTCCAAGAATCTTTGAAATTCGAATTTCAATTTCCAGCAAGCTTCAGCCCAATCTAACCATCCAATCCTCCTCAGGAGGTTCCCAATAACTCAAACCACCCCTTTGCTCGAAGCGGATCATACAGATCGTGCGACAAGCTCTCACGGTTTGGTAACTTTTCAAATTTGATTTCATAATTCCATGCATTATTAATCGTTTTCATGTATTTGTTTGTGTTCGGGCATTCATTAGATCATGTGTGATGCATTACATGAAAGTTTCCGTAGAAATCAAGCATGCCATTGTTAGGGTTTTAGAGTTGAGTTTGAAACACGAGTTCGGGCCGTTTCGGACGAAAGGATTGCACCATCGTGCTCGCAAGGATCGAATTAGTCGATCGGGTTTTGTTCCACGTTGAATGGCGCATTTTGCAGGTTTTTAGGGTTGAAGGGCAATCGGAGAAGATAACCGGAGCCCTAGCTCCGGCGTGGACTCCGGTGTTGAAAGTCAGACTGCACGCGTGGAAGTTTGGCTCACTCTGATTCGCTCACTCGTTACACATGGGGTCCACACGGCTGACTGGGTTTGAGTTCAAATCAGTAACACGTTTACCTTCATATTGATTTGATTTTGAATTTCAAAACACCAAGTGTCATGTGGCTCAGTGGTTAAAGCGTTGGCTGTGCGTGGATACCCTCAAAGGACATCAGTTCGATCCTTCCCAGCGCTGGTTTTGTTTTCTTCTTTTTCACTTTACAAAACTCTATTTTTCCATATTTCTTATTTTTTTAATATTTGCCATTCATTTTAATTAACACATATTTTATTTCGCATTATAAAATTATCAAAAATATTTTCTTTTGCATCATTTTCATAAAAATGTTTATTTAATTTAATAAATTTTAAAATATAATTTTGCATGCATATTTATTTTATTTTATTTTAGCATTTAAATCATTATAAATTGCATTTTAATTATTAAATCTTTTCAAAAATCCCAAAAATTATTTTAATATATTTATCTTATTTCCAGCATATATTAATTTTCTCATATTAAAATTTGCATTTTCTAACATTTTCTCTTGTTCAATTCATATTGCATTTCAGATTTTCTTATCTTTTCACGGTTGCTCCGATTCGGACGTTTTCTTTTATCGTTTTATTTTTCCAATAATGTAATTGCTCACGGTTTGTAATAGTTTAATTAGGATTTTACTTTCCGCATTTTAAATTATATATCTGCCCCAAAGCCATGTAATAGCGTAGGTTTATTTTCCGCACCTTTACATTCCGCATTTTAATTTCCGCATCCTATAAATTGCTAGTAATTAGGCGTGTATGGCAAGATAATAATTGGACATAGCTCACTAATCTTCAAGATAAAATATCGAATTTGACACACTTCTTTCACACCGCACCTTAGGGTAATTCTCTCGATGCCTTTCGATTCAAAATGGTCATGTCCCTCGAGCGTAGGGTATTCTAGCACGTTGCCTTCAAACAAATCATCATAGTCCCGATACAAAGATCATAAGACCCACGATGTCGCCTCCGAATACATGATCTTGACCCTCGATTGTCGCCTACAAAAATGATGATAGTCCTTGAATGTGCTAGGATACTTCCTACAAGTTGCCTTCTATGACCATCCGATGTCCCTTCGATGTCCGTTTACATCCAGCGAATGGAGCTACCTACTAACTAATGGTATGGCTAGCGCTATTCTAAAGGAATGTAGAAGTACAACAAAGCGACCAATTACGGTGGGTAAATAAGTCTCTTAGTTGCTTGCTCTATCAAATGCTTTTCACACCTCACACTTTTGTCAAAATTCAATTCTTTTCAAAACCATTTCCGAACACTTTGTATACACTCCTACATGAGTCATTACAAAGTCAAAGCAAAATGCCTTTTTCAAAACATCTTTGTCAAACACACGAAAGCAATTTTAAAAAGTGATCTAGAGCAACTAAGAGCCGTAGATAACTACGGATGGAAAGGGTGCTAATACCTTCCCTTTTCATAACCATTCTCCCGAACTCGAGAATCTAACGAAGGTCTTTTTCTTACCTTCCCTTAATTGGATAAAAATAAAAGTCGGTGGCGACTCTTGCTATCCGCACATTTGGATACAAAATCCTACAAAGTCAGTTCACGTATCACAGGCTGGCGACTCTGTGAAACACCTAAAGAGAATTGCCTTAGGGATTTCTAGATCATTTACTGCTTTTGTTTGACTTGTATGCTTTATCTTTAAGGGTTTCTTGGGTATTATATTGTTGGGGATCCTACACGGATCCGGGTTTCCTTTTAGGTAAGTAGCATTAGATCATCGCGACCGCTGGGCGTATAACTACGCGGTCAACATGATGGCTACGTTAGCGTGACACTTTGGTTGTCCGATACTCTTCATTCCCAAGTTGAAGATAGTATTTGGCTTCTGCGTGGTGTCATCAAGCGCTAACTAAACTTTTAGAACCTTAATTGACCCATCTTGGCCATTAGAAGGTAGTGAGATGGCCGGCTTTGGTGTAGACCGAGGTTGGTTGATACTCGATGCTACGCTCATTGAGATTAGACTTTTGGGACATTTTCGATCGACCACTTGGCCGTCGTATTAAAATAAGCGCCTACGAGAAAGATCTGTGATGTGAGATTCCTAGAACCCGGTTACTATTATAGGACAGGATGAACCAACTCAAACTTTTGGTGGGGTAATCACCTATACCTCATGCAAGCCTTAAACCCTAGGCTCATTGTGTGAATTGTTTGTGTGTGCTAAACATGACATCATGACATCATTCGCATTGCATATCATTTCTAACTATTTCAAGGACCTAGGGATTTATCTTTGCTCTGTTTTGTAGGAGAGGATTATGGCTTCTAGAAAGACTATCCGAATCAACTTCATGGGTATCCCTTCTCAACTCAAAGAATTGGTTTCAGAAATTCCCGACCATGCTCGGTTCATCAAAAGACATGGTTATCTACTTGATTTGGTTATCTCGGTTTTGAAGAAGATATGATGCATGTCTATTCCGGTTCTTGATCCGAAACACCATTGTTTTACATTTCCAGATTATCAGTTGGTTCCTACCTTAGAAGAGTTCTCTAAGCTACTTGGGGTACCTATTCTCGACCAAATGCCATTCACCGGTTTGGAAAAGGTTCCTAAGTTCGAAGACATTGCATCCGCTTTACATCTTAAGCGCTCAGACATTGAAGCCAATTGGGAAACAAGAAGCGGAGTTAAGGGTTTACTTTCTAAGTTCTTAATTAAGAAGGCCCGAGAATTCCTCAAAGTTATGAGTTTCCATGCATTTGAAAACATTGTGGCCTTGCTAATTTATGGTTTGGTTCTATTCCCTAACTCGGATCAGTTCATCGATATCAATGCCATCAAGTTGTTCCTTACCCGCAATCCAGTGCCTACTTTGCTTGGAGACATCCTGCATTCTCTCCACACTCGTACTACTAAGCGACAAGGAACTCTCATGTGTTGTATACCGTTACTTTCAAGGTGGTTTATTTGCACCTTCCTCCATCGATTTTGAAGAATGAACAAAGGTTGAGATGGTCTCAAAGATTGATGTCACTCTCTCATTCGGATATCCGTTGGATCTTTTCTCTCAAAAGGACTTCACATTCATTGGCGTTGTGGAGAATTCCCTAATGTACCACTACTTGGTATAAGGAGGTATTACTTACAACCCTTCTCTAGCTCGTCGGTTTGGTTTTGCTCGAAGAGATGGTCCACATGATATGCTTCTCCAAGATATTGTGTTCGATTACAATCACGATCTCGAATTAAGCGAAGGTTCATACATGCTTGGGGCATGGTAAAGAAGGCGATACCAAGACTTTGGGGCACCAAAATCCATTCCTTGGGAACCTTACCTCAAATGGGTATGAGCTCGAGCTCAAAACCTCATGATGCCATTCACGCTGTTTTACGGTAATTATGGAACATTGCTATAGGTGGCGTACCCTATGTTGTTCTCCATCGACATGCCTCTGATTTTGAAGACTTGAAGAGATCACGGATTCAACTAAAAAGAAAGGATACCTTTGAAGCTCGATTACTATGGCGGGAAGAAAGTGTTAGAGTTGACAAAGCTACTTCATGAGGCGAAGCATCAATGCCTACATCGGCACCAAGAGGGCATGGGAGACTTAGAGCTTTAGGATGTGTATGTTTCCTTTTATTGCTTTGAACTATCTCTTGTACTTAAAAGGAAAAAGGATAATGAGAAGTACTAATAAATGTTTGTTCATTGCTTGTTTAACAAATTTAAATCTCTAAGGTCCTTGAAAACATTGCATTGCATTAGCATAAACATCACATAGCATATCATAACATTGCATCACGGTACATTGGAGATTGGTTTTCTCATTTGCTCGCTATTTATTTTAGCGAAATGGCTCTTGAGCAATTGTCAAAGATCTCCAAGCTCGAATGCCGGTTTGAGATGTTTACCGGCTTGGTCCAAGGCCAAGAAGATTTGAAGAAGCTCATCAACAAGAAGAAGAAGGTTGTTGGTCTCCTCGACATGGGTAGCGTTTCAAAGGGGTCCTAAGGTGGTCGACCATATTGAGCTCTCTGAAGGAAGTGTCCATCCGGGGAGTACCAAGGGTGATGAAGGTGAGCGTGAACCAAAGAAAGGAGGAGAGGATCATTCGATTATGGCGATACTCAGGAAGATGACAAGTACAAACAACTCGAAGACCGTCGAATCTTGTGGAAAACCTAAAGATGTCGGGCTGAATTTTGATGATCGAGTCTTGTTCTGGTGTTGTGATTCCTCCCAAATTCAAAGTTCCTACTTTTCCAAGTATGATGGCATGTCTTGCCCTAAGCTGCATTTGAAGTCCTATGTCCGGAAGATCAATCCCACGATGAGAAAGTTGTGGATGCACTATTTTCAAGAGAGTTTGTCAGGAACCCGGTTGGAATGGTACTATCGACTAGAGAATGACCGTATCCTTACTTGGGTGACTTGGTGATGCTTTCTGGACAATACAGTACAATCTTTGAATTGACACCACTCGCATGCAACTACAAAGCATGTCTATAGGTCGTGACGAAGTTCAAGGAATATGCTCGAGAGTGGAGAGATCTAGCGTGAGTTCAACCACCCTTGTCCATAGGGAGTTGGTTGATATGTTTATGGGAACACCGCAGGACCATTCTTCAATCATCGATTAGAAATTCTTCATCCGGATTCACCGGTGATATTGACGCGAGCACATTGAAGGTGGTATCAAGAGTGGGAAGATTCAGATAGAGTCATCTTCAAATCTTTGAAGAAATCTTTTGGTGCTAAGAAAAGCTAATCTTTGTATGGTCGAGAAAAGCCGAGCCAAGTCCGACCGGCGCTCAATCGTGGGCGGTTGTGATCTCGATCCTACATCGGCACAACCTCGGCGAGACAACAGCGTGAGCAGCGCCACGAGGCGGTTCGAAGATCAACATGCCTTTGCCATGAGCCTTGCAACACATGTTGAGCGAGATTACCTTGAGGATCCTCCTCGAATGTCAACACTTCCTCTCCAATACAATCCTAATGCTAAGTGTGCTTACCATTCCAACAGCCAGGCACGACAACGACAATTGTTGGGCTCGAAGAACAAATTCAAGATATGATTGAAGCTAAGCGATTGAGTTTGATCCTCTGTTGAGACTCGAATGTGATCAATGCTCCTATGCCTAACCATGACAAGAGTTCCAATCTTTGTTGGTGGCGATACTTATGTTTTCAACATAGATGACTTGACCATTCCTCGATGGTATTAAGAAGAATTTGTTGCAAGCGGTGTCAATCCGGGATGCCGAGAAGATTGTCGTTGGTGCCCATCTGCTGATGGTTGCGCTTGGTTGAGAAGGCGTGTTCGATGCATGATGGATAACCGTGAGATACTATTTACGAAACCACATGCGGTGTGAAGATATGTCTAAGTTGAAGATTAACAATGCGAGCAAGCGTACCACACATGTGGGATACCTTGGGGCAGCCAAGTGGGAAATATGATTACATGGTGAAGTACTGTCACGATAGTTACAAGATTCCTATTGAAGATGTTAAAGCGGCCGGATGGGGTGCGATTTCGAAGACTATCTTGATGTTAACACAATAAGAATTTCCTCTGCGATCACATGCCTAGGTGGCCCTCTCATTATCACTTCTCCAAGACCGGTTCCATATTCCTCGAAAAGCTATCCCTTGGAATTATGGGTGATGTTTACTATCATGGCGTCAAGCAAGACCCTCGACTATCAAGGATCTTACGATTGAAGTTACCATTCGACATTGACAACATCAGGATCGATGGGTGACGAGCGGAAGGGTATTCTCTCGATATCTCTCCTCCAAAACACTGCGACTCCGGCTCGCATTCCGCTACTCAACCAATATCGGCTAGAGGAAAGAACGGTGACTCATCACCTCAACGAAGTGCCAAAGGAATTCTTGAAGACATCTCAAACAAGGAATGGAGAAATTACGAAGATTATCAAGAAGAGTGACTACAATGTTGTGGAGCAGTTAGGACAGACTCCATCAAGATTTCCATGCTCGCTCTGCTCTTGTGCTCAGGCTCATACTAATGCCTTCTTGAAGTTTAGAAGAATGCTCATGTGCCGCAAGACACTACCAGATCAATTCGAAGTTTGTATTGCTAGCACAGGCTGCCAACAACGGCCTAGGCTTCTCGATCTTGATTTGACTCCTTAGGAAAGAAACACAACAAGGCCTTGCACATCTGTTGAATGTAAGGGCACTACCTTGTCTCATGTTTTGGTGGATCAGGTTACGCTCACGAATATCCTTCAAGCTGCTTTTGATCGACTTGATGTCGAAGGGTTGGTTCGAGACCAGTGACATTATCGTGAGAGCTTTTGATGGTTCTAAGCGCTGCTTGGAGAGCTCACTCTGCTGTTAAAGTCGGTTCCAGACTTTTGATTCCACTTTCTTTGTCATGGACATCCGTCCACTACTCTTACCTACTTAGGCGCCCTTGGATACATGGGGCGGTAGCGATTACCTCTACCTTGCATCGTGAAATACCCGATGAAAGGAAGGTTGTTACTGATATGTGGTGAAGAAGAATATGGTCGGTCATCTACGATCGTTCCGTTACCTCGAGATGGAAGGTGAATTCTTGAGACTCCTGTCAAGCTTTTGAAACAATACCCAGTCATGCCTATTGACTCCCGTCCTCTGAAGTTACACAAGTTCCGCCTAGGATGGCCTCATTGAAAGAAGCTCTTTGTTGAAAAGGTAGCCTTGGGGTCAGCTCCACGATCTTCCTTTCAAATCGACAAGGCGGTTTAGGCTTCACCATCGAGAAGATGATCGCCATGACGTGCTTGGCCAACTTCCTTCCGCATCAGCGGTGGAATCCATGCTATAGAAGGCAGCGACTTCCATCACAAGTGGATTTTCCCAACTCGGATCATGGGCTCGACAATTGGAAGGCGAAGGCGTCATACCAATCTCCTTTAGAGTAATTGCTCTTGTTTTGTTTTGCTTTTCGTATTTCTTTATGTTTTGAACAATAAACTTTGAAAGCCTAGTGCCTTGCGGGGCATCATGGCTCGTTGCGAGGTTATTATCATCGTTTGCGTATTTTCATTCAATAAATCGTTGGACTTTTGCATTCAATTGTTTGTTTTCTTTCTTTTACTTTATCACCCCTTCAAAAGCTATGTGTTCTTACACACACCCGTGATACAACTGCGAATCACTCCGAATCTAGTCAATAACACTATGCTAGTGCTAAATATGACTTGATAATCCGATCCAAGCCGAAGCGAAGTGAGGAAGATTGTGAAGTGCCGAGAGAACTTGCGGACTACTACGCAAGAAAGCGAGTTATCTGACCACCACGAAGAGCAAGTTGAGGTTGTGAATTTGGGTACCGAAAAACGAAAAAGATCAAGATAGGAGGCGGTCTTGAGAGCGGTGTTAAAGAAAGGTTGGTTCGGATGCTCGAGACTACATTGAGGTTTTGCTTGGTCATACGAAGACATGCTGGTTTAGACATTGATATTGTGGTTCACCGATTGCCGACAAAAGAAGGTTTTCTCGGTGAAGCAGAAGGTTCGTCGTATCGTCACGAGATGTCAAAGAAAATCAAAGCGAAGTTATGAAGCGGTTCAATCTTTGGTTTCTTAATTGTTACTTCCCCGATGGGTTGCAAATGTGGTACCGTACCTAAGAAGGATGGCAAAATGCGAATGTGTGGATTACGAGAGATACGAACAAGCGAGTCCGAAGGCGATTTCCCACTTCCTCATATTGATGTTACGGTTAACAATACCGCTCAACACAAGGTTTTCTCCTTCATGGATGGTTTCTCGGTTATAATCGGATCAAAATGGCTCCACGAAGACATGGAAGACTACTTTTGTTACGGTGGGGCACTACGCTACAAGGTTATGCCGTTCGGTTGAAGAGCGGCGCCACTTATCGATGCTATGGTGACATTATTTCATGACATGATTCATCACGAGATAGAGGTCTACATCGGCGACATGATAGCTCGGTCCTGGCGAAGAAGAACATCTTGATCATTTGCGAAACTATTTGTGATTAAGAAGGTGAGACTTAATCCAACAAGTGCACCTTTGGAATCGGATCAGGAAAACTCCTAGGGTTTGTTGTCGATGGTAAAGGTATTGAGGTTGACCCGCCAAGGTTAAAGCCATTCAAGAGATGCGGTTCCCTTGCGAGAAAAGTCGAGGTTTCTTGGGCGATTGAACTACATTGCAGATTCATTGCACACCTAAGCTACTTGTGAGCCAATCTTCAAGTTACTTAAGAAAGATCAAGTAGTGGAATGGAGCAGCGATTGCGGATCGCTTTTGACAAAATCAAGGAGTACCTTGAGAATCCTCCTATTTTGATGCCACCTGCGAAGGAAGACCTCTTATCATGTACTTGGCGGTGTTAGAGAACTCAATGGGGTGTGTGTTGGGGCAACATGGCAGTGCAGTCGAAAAGAGCATGCAATATACTACCTTAGCAAAAGTTTACCATTGTGAAACAAGATACTCACGGCTTGAGAAAACTTGCAGCGCTTTGGCTTGGTGCTTTCCGACTAAGGCGGTATATGTTGACTCACACTACCTTGTTGATTTCCAAGATGGATCCGATAAAATACATCTTTGAGAAACCACTCTCTCGGAAGAATAGCAAGATGGCGATGATCTTGACCGAGTATGACATCGGTACACTTCTCGAGCGATCAAAGGAAGTGTAGTAGCCGATCATTTGGCTCATCAAGCCGTAGATGACTATCGATCTATGCGGTTCAATTTCGAGATGAAGATGTTTTACTATGCAGTTGTGAAGAACCGAGGCCAAGGCGAAGGACACGAACAAGGATCGATGGACTATGGTTTTGATGGAGCCTCAACGCTTGGCAATGGCATCGGCGCCATCATTACATCCCTACGGCGGACATACTCCTTTCACATGATTATGTTTTAGTTGCACTAATAACATGGCGAATCTGGCGTGCATCATGGGTCTTAGCGCTATTGACCTAAGAATCAAGTTCTTACAAGTGTATGGAGACTCGGCTTTGGTGATCGGTCAGTTAAGGCGAGTGGGATCGAGACATCCGAATCTCATTCCGTATCGAGCATGTTCTAAGTTTGATCCCTACTTGAAGAGATTACTTTTGATCACATTCCACGAGAAGAGAATCGGTTGGCGCATTAGCTACTATGTCGTCTATGTTCAAGGTCGGATGGGACAACGAGGCTCCCCGGATCATCATTGAGAGGTTCGACGAACGGTATTGTTGTGAGCTTGAGAAAGAAACCTTGGTACTATGATGTGAAGAGGTATCTTGAGACTCGGGAATATCCCGAATCATCAATGATAAAAGTTCATGAGAAGATTTGCATCAAATTCTTCCTCGAACGACATCTTATACAAGCGCCCACGACTTGTGCTTACTCCATTGTGTGACGAGAGCGACAATGCGTATCATGGAAGAGTTACGAAGCGAATTTGGTACCCTCCGGTGGACACACTATGGCTAAGAAGATTTTGAGAATGGGTTATTATTGGTCCACCATGGGGCGATTGTCACCGCTACGCTCGATCTTGTCACAAATGCGGTTATGCCGACAAAGTGCGTACCTCCGGTACCTCTGAATGTTTTAACTTCTCCTTGGCCTTTTGCAATGTGGGGCATTGACATGATCGGAGAAATCAAGCTCACGACTTCCAATGGACATCGTTTCATCCTTGTGGCGATAGATTATTTCACCAAATGGGTAGAAGCGACCTCGTATGCATCATTACCAAGAATGTTGTGGCTCGATTCATCAAGCATAATCTTATCGTCGGTATGGCACCCGAAAGGATTATCACGGATAACGGTTCCAATCTCAACAACAAGATGATCACGAACTGCCGCAGTTCAAGATCAAGCATCACAATTCATCTCCTTATCGGCCTAAGATGAATGGCGCGATGGAAGCCGCCAACAAGAACATTAAGAAAATCATCGAGAAGATGCGGTGACTTACAAAGATTGGCATGAGATGTTACGTTTGCTCTTCATGGTTATCGCGCCCGTACGAACATCAGCAGGGCAACCCTCTTGTATATCACGGTATGGGCCGTCTTACCCATCGAGGTTGAGATACCCTCAACTAGAGTCCTCCGGGAGGCGAATTAGGCGAAAACGATTGGGTCGAGTTCGCCTTGACCAGATTAACTTGATTGATGAAAGCGACTCGCATCCATCGCCATGACGATTATCGGAAGCGAATGATCGAGCATTTAACAAGAAGGTCGAGCACCGAATCTACCAAGTCGTTGATCTAGTAGTCAAGCGCATCATTCTTCCACAAGGTGATCGAGGGCAAATGGACTCCCACCTCGAGGGACCATTTGTAGTCAAGGCGATGTTTTCGGCGGAGCTATGATACTTAGCACCATGGATGGCGAAGACTTCCACACCACATGAGCAGAGACATAGTCAAAAATACTACGCATAAAATAGACCCGCTAGGTCGGCGAACCTAGGCAAAAATAAGGGCATCTGGCGAACCAAAGGTTCGGGCAAAGTTAAGGATATATACAAAACATGTACACCGGAAAGTCGAAAACACGAAAAGCGGCTTGGGCAAAAAGGTATCCGTGGTGAAAACCGAAAGGCGGTCTAGGCAAAAGTTAGGGATTTAAGCGTCGACTATGTCTCTTCGGATCACACCTTCGGACTACTATCGACATTCAAGATTCAAATGGCGAAGATCGGTCTACTCACTTTCTCACGCAAGGAGATAAGATAGTCGAAATATATGAGTACTAGCATAGTTGGAACTTAACGAGGTTGTTTCCGCATAGCTTTTACCTTTCTTGTGTACAAACTACTTGGCCATCATACCTTTCAAATAAATGCAAACTTCTTTCTCTTTACAATTTTGTTGTTGTCGTTTGCAATAAGTCCAACGTTTGCTTTGAATGACTATCGCATTTGACAATAAGAATCTAATCACAAACATACGAAAAGTGAACATGCAAAAGTATTTACTACAGGTTCCAGGAATTGAGATGACGACAAAAAGTCACCAAATAGTTCCCCACGAGCACAAAGGTGTTACTCACCACAAACCTCCCAGTAGGGTATATGTTAATCCTGACGGTGATTCCACTCAACGAACAACGTTACATCGGTCTCAAGCGTAGCACTTCATCCCGTGAGATATTTCCCAATCCTCCCTCTTCTCCCGGTATCGGACTCGAAACTTGGTCAGATATGCATCGGAGAAAACATACACCTTTTATTCCCCAGCCAGAGATTACAACAGACTCCAGACTCTTCTAACCAGGTTTCCCGGCAACTATCAAATGCTCTCCAGCGAGATCTACACTCAGGTCCCCAGTAGAGCGCCTCCTAAATTTCCTCGGCGGGATCGCATACAAGGTCCCAATAGATCGCCTTCCAGATTCTCCTCGACAGGGTCTATGAGATCTCCAACAACGAGTTTCTCAATCTCTACCTTCCTCAACAATATCTAGGCCCGAGACTTGGTCAGATAGTGCATCGGAAGAATCTAGGATATCTTTCTTCTCTTTCAAAAGCGGGGTTCTCACCTACTCAATTCCCCAAACAGAAGTCAGAAATCTTCAAACAAAGCATCCGCATCTTCTTCAAGATGGATATGTTTTGAAATATCACAACATTCATCATCCATACATTTCTCATAAAATCATACTTCATGCATATGTCATTCATATACACTGTCATGCATCATACTTTGCATAAAACTAACGAATATTCTATCAAAGTTCCTCTTGTTTTCTCCAAAGCAGTATGATCACTTTTGCGCAAGCGAGTCGAGATTAAGCCCGAGCCGGCGGAAAACTATCGAAAGACCGCCATAAGCAGGTCGAGATTAAGCCCGAGCCGGCGGAAAACTATATGAAAGACCGCCTCCGCGCCGGTCCGAGATTAAGCCCAGCGGCGGAAAACTATCCGAAAGACCACCTCGGTTATCCTCGATAACGAGCAATGGATCAACACCCGATGCTGCAGGAAGCTATCCACATTCTTGCCAACTACAATCTCTCGAGTAATCGGCACGAAGATTTATTACGATTATCAGCAACTCTCGAGTCTAGCGTACGACTCAGTTGCCTTGGATGGCATCTTAAGCCCATCTCCGACTACTTGACAACATTTCTTCACTTTCAGAATGCTGCATATATGGTTAAAAATCAATACAGACCAATAACTTCATTCAAAGCGAACACAAAGTCTAGCGTCGACTCCCCGGATGGCATCTTAAGCCGTCTCCTCTCTTTCGGGAACATCTCGAGTCTAACATCGACTCACTCGGCATCGACCTTTCCGGATGGCATCTTAAGCCCATCTCCGTCAGTTCTCCTATTAACAACCGCGAGTCTAGCGTCGACTCGTTCCCCGAAGTCTCCAACTTCAAGAATGGCATCGTAAGCCCATTCCGCATCATCCACCGGCGGTGCAAATTTTCGGTGTACTCGGTGTTCAATCATCTTCTACCTCCGGTCGCGAAAGACAAGCATGTCAATCTAACCCTCCAGTACAAGAAGATTGAGCAGGGGCAGGTCATACCCCAAAATTTGCCCTCCATCTTCTCAAAGATTTCATACATCCATGCTCGAGGATTCCTCGAGTTGATCGGACAAACTCTCTCCTAGACAATCAACCCAAACTAGGTTTGGTATCTCTCAAGTCAAGATGGGTTTCCAACATCTCAATGGCCTTCATGCCTCCTCATATGCTTCAAAGATTCTCCATGTCAAGTTTCAAGCCTCACAAGTCAAGTTTCCTCGACAATTGCTCGGATGGTTGAAAATCGGTTGTATTGGACAAAAGTCAAGCTGTGGTCAACATACAGTCAAAACTTGATTTTTGGTCAACATCCTCATTTTGAAGTTACATTCATCATTTGATCAAGGGTTGATCATGATTCATCAAGAAAACTCAAGATTTGCTCAAAGTCGAACTTTCTAAATTAGGGTTTCTAGGTGAAAAGTCAAGCGAACTTTGGTGATCATAACTTTCTCATACTTTCTCAGAAATTTTCCACCACCTCTTGTTTTGAAGGAAATTCAATTCTCCACAACTTCATGTCTCACAAGAATGTCAAAAAATGCTTCATTTGAGAGGTATAGCTCGAAACATTACAGGTCATTTTCAAAGTCAACAAAAGTCAACTTTTTGTTTTGAAGATATATTGAGCATGGTAACTCCAATTGAGATGAGACCAAAGACATTGTTTAGAGGACTCTTAGAGCTTTCAAAACGTCCAAGAACACTCAAAATGTGGAAGAATGAGCAAGATACACTGTTCAAGTTGGGCGATTTTGACGATTGCACAAAAGGACATTTTGGTCAAAATGCAAAATTTTCCAAATGGGCCTATAATCTTTTGATCAAACTTGTTCATGATGTTATTTTGACCCATAAAAGCTTGGCATTGGTGATTTTCTATTTTCATGATTTATATTTGAATTTTATAACATTTAATTCAAAATAAATTATGTAAAATATGAAAATTAGGTTATTTCTTCAATTAAGTTGGATTTATATCTTTCTTAATGTCCAAGAAAGCCCAATACACTTACCAAATTCGTGCAAGCCATGGCATTGATGATAAAATCATATTTTTTTCAAGATTTGATTTTATTTTCAAAGAAAATATTTGCACATTGATGGAGCAATCTTTTTTCTACTCTTTTGCCATCCAAATCTCTTCTATAAATTGCCAGCATTGTGTACAAGCAGACACACGGAACCCTAACCTAAAGACAAACCCAAACTCTTGCCAAATTTTCCAAGAATCTTTGAAATTCGAATTTCAATTTCCAGCAAGCTTCATTGATCTAACCATCCAATCCTCCTCAGGAGGTTCCCAGTAACTCAAACCACCCCTTTGCTCGAAGCCAGATCGCCCTGAATCGTGCCAGCAAGCTCTCACCGGTTTGGTAACTTTTCAAATTCGATTTCATAATTCCATGCATTATTAATCGTTTTCATGTATTTGTTTGTGTTCGGGGCATTCATTAGATCATGTGTGATGCATTACATGAAAGTTTCACGTAGAAATCAAGCATGCCATTGTTAGGGTTTTAGGTGTGAGTTTGAAACACGAGTTCGAGGCCGTTTCGGGGCGAAAGGATTGCACCATCGTGCTCGCAAGGATCGAATTAGTCGATCTGGTTTTGTTCCGTTGAATGGCGCATTTTGCGGGTTTTAGGGTTGAAGGCAATCGGAGAAGATAGCAGACCCTAGCTCGGCGTGGACTCGGTGTTGAAAGTCGGTGCCGCGTGGAAGTTTGGCTCACTCGATTAACTCACTCGTTACATGGGGTCCACGGTGGTGGGTTTGAGTTCAAATCGATAACGTTTACCTTCATATTGATTTGATTTTGAATTTCAAAACACCAAGTGTCATGTGGCTCGATGGTTAAAGCGTTGGTACGTCGTGGATACCCTCAAAGGACATCGATTCGATCCTTCCAGTATTGGTTTTGTTTTCTTCTTTTCACTTTACAAAACTCTATTTTTCCATATTTCTTATTTTTTAATATTTGCCATTCATTTTAATTAACACATATTTTATTTACGCATTATAAAATTATCAAAAATATTTTTCTTTTGCATCATTTTCATAAAAATGTTTATTTAATTTAATAAATTTTAAAATATAATTTTTGCATGCATATTTATTTTATTTTTATTTTAGCATTTAAATCATTATAAATTGCATTTTAATTATTAAATCTTTTCCAAAAAATCCCAAAAAATTATTTTAATATATTTATCTTATTTCCAGCATATATTAATTTTCTCATATTAAAATTTGCATTTTCTAACATTTTCTCTTGTTCAATTCATATTGCATTTCCCGATTTTCTTATCTTTTCACAGGTTGCTCCGATTCGGACGTTTTTCTTTTATCGTTTTATTTTTCCAATAATGTAATTGCTCACGGTTTGTAATAGTTTAATTAGGATTTTACTTTCCGCATTTTAAATTATGTATCTGCCCCAAAGCCATGTAATAGCGTAGGTTTATTTTCCGCACCTTTACATTCCGCATTTTAATTTCCGCATCCTATAAATTGCTAGTAATTAGGCGTGTATGGCAAGATAATAATTGGACATAGCTCACACTAATCTTCAAGATAAAATATCTGAATTTGACACACTTCTTTCACACCGCACCCTTAGGGTAATTCTCTCGATGCCTTTCAATTCAAAATGGTCATGTCCCTCGAGCGTAGAGGTATTCTAGCACGTTGCCTTCCAACAAATCATCATAGTCCCTTGATACAAAGATCATAAGACCCACGATGTCGCCTCGAATACATGATCTTGACCCTCGATTGTCGCCTCTGAAAATGATGATAGTCCCCGAATGTGCTAGGATACTTCCTACAAGTTGCCTTCTATGACCATCCGATGTCCCTTGAATGTCCGTTTACATCCAGCGAATGGAGCTACCTACTAACTAATGGTATGGCTAGCGCTATTCTAAAGGAATGTAGAAGTACAACAAAACGACCAATTATGAGTGGGTAAATAAGTCTCTTAGTTGCTTGCTCTATCAAATGCTTTTCACACCTCACACTTTTGTCAAAATTCAATTCCTTTTCAAAACCAAACATTTCCGAACACTTTGTATACACTCCTACATGAGTCATTACAAAGTCAAAGCGAAATGCCTTTTTTCAAAACATCTTTGTCAAACACACAAGAAAGCAATTTTTAAAAAGTGATCTAGAGCAACTAAGAGCCCGTAGATAACTACGGATGGAAAGGGGTGCTAATACCTTCCCTTTTCATAACCATTCTCCCGAACTCGAATCTAACGAAGGTCTTTTTATTACTTTTACCTTCCCTTAATTGGATAAAAATAAAAGTCGGTGGCGACTCTTGCTATCCGCACATTTGGATACAAAATCCTACAAAGTCGAGTTCACGTATCACGCAAGTACAATTTTCGAGGATGAGGAAGAAGCTCATGTTTACCCTCCATTTTAGATGCCTAATCAAGTGACAAAAGCTACTTCTAATCAGTGTGCTCCACAAATCGTATTTTGCTATGCATCGAAACACACAGTCGGTATGCTCCCCAACAGCGAGCGGCTCCTCGACAACAAACTTATCGACAAAATCGTCAGCGGAGTGGGAAGAATCTGATAAGGCCAAGAAAAGTGCATGATCCAATCCCTATGCCTCATCGTGAGTTGCTTTCTCACCTACTCCAACATTCTTTGGTGGAATTAAAGGAGCTCGGGACGCCTCCTTTTCCGTATCCTTTGGGATATGATCCTGATGCCTACTGTGAGTTCCATTCTGGGGCACCTGGCCATACAATTAAAGGATGTAATCTTTTCAAAGGCACAGTTCAGAAACTCATTGATTCCAAAGCAATCACATTCACTCCAGGGGGCCTACGCATTAATTGAACTCTCTTTTGACTCAGTAAATGCCAGGACTACGAAGTGCATCTTCTGAAGCAAGAAATCCATACGGAGACCAGTCTCCTCAACATGGAGATTTCTAGTTTTATCTTGCATGCTCATTTGTGATTTTTCTTGTTTTGTTCAGTACTTTCTTGTATGCAAAACGTGCTCATTTCTGAATACTAATCATAATGCATTGAATATGTTTGTCTTGAATTGATCCATTCGTATTCACTCTTATTTGTTTTATTATGCTTTTGATATTCAACTCTTATTAATAAAGCAACACCTCTGGAGGGAGGATGACGAACAATTTACTAAGAATCTCAAACGTTATGCTTTCGAGTAAGAACCCTGCTAATGATGTACATGCCTTGTTTCAAATTCCCAAACACCGGAGATATAAGGGAGTGAAACCCTTGTTAACCCCTTTTGAGCCTCGAAGTAGGAGTTCCTTTTCTATTCAGAAAAAACCCTCATTTGTTTTAACCTGGGGAAGGGTAGTGTTGATTAACTTTGATCGGCGTTCAAAACTCATCAAGTGCGCATCAAGGATACAACAATGGTTATCCCCAAAGGTTGAGGAAGGTCAAGCCGCAATGGTCAATCTTCGTCTATCCACAATGTGCATCGAAAGAGGTTAATACCATAATGGTTAGCGTCGCACATTAGAAATCAACGGATGCGATACCACAATCGTTATCTCTCATCGCCAAGGATTCAGCGATCACTATCACCTCAATTAAACAAAGATGGAAGATCACCGACTTGTTCAAAAAAAGTGAAAAAATGATGACAAAAGCCCGCTAAGTTGAAACTTTGTAATAAGTCGCTTAGGCAAAAGTCGGGCAAAAGAAAAATGAAAAGAAAAAGTTCATAAAATCCTTAGCAAAAGAACAAAATCGTGTGATCGGACACCAAAAGCAAAGGTGGTGGTATCATATCAAGAAACCTCGATGGTTCCTCAACCGCACCATAAACTTCTCTCGAGATGAATGCTCGCATCAAGTTATCGAGCGTAAGAATGAAGAACATCACGGAGAATGGGATGGCACCAAATATTTTGAGCCTAAAATCTTTTTCTAAAACCCGTGAACGGACCACGTTACAACCCTTGAAAGTCCTAATTGAAGCATGGGTTAATTGAAAGCAAAATTGTTACAAGAATACGGTAACGACTCCTAGGAGGTTTGCTAAACATTTGAGTTGGTATCACTCAATCTTTTACAAAATTCAAAGTTTCAATATCTTTTCAATAAAAGTCTCTTTAACTTCAAGACAAACATGAACTTTGCATTAGAATTATCATTCGTAGAATAAAACATTCTTTGCATATAGATAAGTGCTTAAACATTAAGCAAGCTTGCATAATGAGCATCAAGTGAAAGCTTGAAAGACATTTTGCTTCAAGTATTTGATTTAGCGAAGCAGCTCGAGTTGAGAAGTAAGGTTGTGAAGTAGCCTACTTTCAAGATGAAAGTTAATCACCACAGTAGGTGATATCTTCTAATTTCAATCAATGCAGGGCATTTATGTCGAGATTGGAGAACCTCTCAAAGTCTTTGAGCAATCGAGAATTCACCCGAGCATGGTTGAAACCTTCTTTACCTTTGGTTGGCGGAAGTGTTTCAAGTTTATAACATTGGGGCGATTGTCTTGATGATGCGAATCTCGGGAAGCCTTTTCGAGGTTAATTTTTTCAAAATCCCTACGGCCAGGGCGAAAGCATTATGTAGGGGCATTCCTCCACCTCATAATTAATCGGGTCAAGTCCGGGCACAAGCTAAACAATCGTTGATTTTGAATGGCATGTCGGGATCGTCATCCTTAGCTCATCGAGAGATCTAAGTACTGTTGGATTTTCTCCATCAAAATTAAGGATCAATATCTCAATTCAAGTCGGGATTGTCATCTTCATCGAGATTAGAATTTAATTCTTGGTTATTGGTTTCCTTCAATGAAAGTCGGAAAGCGATTCTATCCTTTGAGTTCCAACAGTTGTCTTTGCTTCAAAGCATTGCATATAGTAATCATCATTGCAGTGTTTCGCATTTTGCAGATTTTATTATCCAAAGATTTTAGAATGAAGGCTTGATGCGTCTGAGCTTTGGTCACCAGCGAAGTTTCTTTCTCTCCAAGAAGAGTTATCTATGGCATATGTGTGCCCTCGAATGTTATCACTCTTTCCTCGACGCGAAAGTCGCAAAGAGCGGTTTACACCAACAAGATCGTTTTCAAAGGCTCACTTGTGCCAGAAGATGTTGTCAACCCCTCTTATGCAAGATCTCGTAATCCAGAGTTATTGAGATCAAGGACTCTATGTAACATGATTGTCATCCCAAGTGAATGTCAATCTCTAAGAGTTACTTCCCCAGTGATGTTGATCATTGAAAGTTGACACTTTTATACGCAATCCCTTGTGGAGACGGACTATCATCTCTTTGACCAAGACTAGATGATTTATATTCAATTCATGGATGGTTTTTCTCCTCGGACTCACAATTGCCTTTAGTCCCAGACGAAATATCAAAACATGCATCATTGCATTGCATAGCATCCTCAAAAGAAAGCGTAGCATTTCCATTGATATGGAGCATTACGCCAAAAAATAATAATCTCAAACATGCATCTAAGCATAAGCCAGATTAAAGTGTTTCTCGAGAACCTTTTGCGTCTCCGGAGAGAAATCATTCAATTAAAAATCCCAAGTGGTATTCCCAGTCAGAGTTCCCTCAAGAAATTCTTCTTGTTGTTGTTATCTGCATTTTTGACCCTGTGTCGGTCTCTCACATCATTCAAATTCAATTCATTTACCAAGCGTCTTGCTTTTTGCAAATTTTTATTTTGGTATTCTTACCCGTGTTTGCCTCTGTTGTTAGAGTGTGAGTAAGAGTCGGTGTCTAACCTTTCTTGCTTCGAATTATTTGAGTATTCATACTTGGTGTGTTGTAATTCATATAATTGCCACTCTTGAAAAATTACACCGCCTTTGGCACGAGGATATTGTATTTCTTGCATATTTGCAAACTTTTAAAGTCAACATAGCCTAGCAATCCTTGCTAGAGACTCTTTTAGTTGGCCCTTTTCCCGTGAATTCGTCTTGATCGGCGATTTTACCATTCCATATATCTTCTCCCGGTGAGTGCGCTCCGTCGGTCTCCTTTTGTGTGTGTCTAATATCTTTACGACATATACTCCTGCATTCTCATTTTGATCTGAAGCAACTTATTGAAGTATGCTCGTTCCAAAGATCTATGAGTTCTTACCTTTCGATCTGCAACTTATTGAAGTATGCTTTCGTTCAAAGGTGCATGCGGTTTCGTTTCGATCTGCGAAGCAACTTATAAAAGTATGCTCGTTCAAAGATCACTGTTCTCATTTTGATCTGCGAGCAACTTATTGAAGTATGCTCGTTCCAAGATCTATGAGTTCTTACCTTCGATCTGTGAGCAACTTATTGAGTATGCTCGTTCCAAAGTGCATGCGTTCGTTTCTAATCTGCTGAGCAACTTATTAAAGTATGCTCGTTCAAAGATCTTTGTTCTCATTTTGATCTGTGAAGCAACTTATGAATATGCTCGTTCCAAAGATCTATAAGTTCTTACCTTTACGATATCTGAAGCAACTTATTGAAGTATGCTCGTTCAAAGGTGCATGCGGTTTCGTTTACGATCTGTGAAGCAACTTATTAAAGTATGCTCGTTCAAAGATCACTTTGTTCTCATTTTGATCTCGAAGCAACTTATTGAGTATGCTCGTTCAAAGGTCTGTCTGGTTTCGTTTCTGATCTGCGAAGCAACTTATTAAAGTATGCTCGTTCCAAAGATCTGCCTGTTCTCATTTTTGATCTGCGAAGCAACTTATTGAAGTATGCTCGTTCCAAAGATCCATGAGTTCTTACCTTTCTGATCTGCGAAGCAACTTATTAAAGTATGCTCGTTCCAAAGGTCTGTCTGGTTTCGTTTCTGATTTGCGAAGCAACTTATTGAAGTATGCTCGTTCCAAAGATCTATAATTTCTCATATTTAATCCGCGAAGCCGCTTATTTAAGCGTATTCGTTTCCTGATGTACCGAAATCTTTTCTTTTAAAAAAAATGCAAAAAAATCACTCAGAAAAGCGTAAATATGTCTACTTGTTCTTCGGAGCGCAAATCTTTGGGGTTCTCTTAGTATTTAATCTTCTTCTACCTTGAAAGTTCAAAAGGCTAGCGCCAATTTCACTTTCAGGTTTAAGACGATTAAATAGGGGCAGCTGTTGCACCCCAAAATTTGCCCTCCATATATCAATTGTTACCTGGCTTAGGCTTTGCATTCATTTGCATATTTTTCCATTGGGCCACTCGCTTTAGACATTCATTCGCTCATCACATCTGCATCATTACTTGCATCTGAGGCAATCGGATTTCAAACTCGTATCGTTTTGTGTTTGGAAAGTACCATTGTGCACGTGCATTAATGTCTTTAGTTACGGGGTTTTAGGTTTGGAGTGGCTTAAGGTAATTATATTACAAGATTTAGAAGATGTTGGTTGTTTTCAACCAACTCGGGAGAATCAAGGATGACAAGGTAGTTTTTGCTCGTCAAGAGATCTAGAAGGTTGGTTTGGATTTCAAGGGTTTGGATTACAAGATTATCGGCTTTTATAATGAGTTTTCAATATACTTCTTAAGTTTGAAAAAGGATGGAAGAATTTGGAAATGTTTGTAAGATGTTATTTTTCACAATTTCCTCGAGTTTTCTTTCTTGCCCATAAGTTTTAGATAGCGGGATTAATTCATTAACTTATGCGGATTTACTTCATGAAAATGCAAGGAGGTTATTGTTTATGTGACATTTTTCCGAAGATGTATTGTCTCATGTTTCTATGTTTCCTTTGGCCTAATTATAGCTATAGGAGTTTTCAAGGATTTTTTTTCGATAACCATAAGAAACAAGTTTCAATCCAAAAGCCAAACAAATTCATTCAATATTCAAATTCCTTTCCTTATCATTCAATTTCCAAAGTCTTGTTCGAATTCAAAAATGACATTCAAAGAATGCCCATTTATAAAGTAGAATCAAATTTCCGAATTCGACATTCATTTAATCTCGGTTTGTACAAATGCCACAAGATTTGTCATATTTACAATTATAACTCAAACATTTGTGATGTTACAAAGTTCCAAACTTCTATCCTAATCCTACTTACAAAATTCAAAGATACAAGCAAATGTTACTAATGTCATGCCTAAATCCTATTTTTTATTGGGAGTTTTGTTGTTCTTTGGCTTCCATGCTTTCTTGCTCTATCTTCAAACCATGCTTTCTTGACCAACATTCCTTCACCACTCTTCCAAGCTTATGCCATAGCTCACATTCATGAAACAAACGAAGAAATGGTTAGCAAATAAACGGACAGCAAACAAAGTTTCAAAACAGTTTTTATCTCATCATTAGGGGGAAATGATTGGGATCGAGTTTATGTTAAGGTTTGTTTATCATTCATGTTCAAGAACCCACCCTTTGCAAATCACAACACATGTTGGTTCACAAAAGGGGGGTGTGGTTCAGAAACCATCATTACCACTGCTGCGGTACAATTCGGAAGAGAGATATGGCAGCCCGATGCAGCAACAACTTGACATATCGGAAAATACAATAACATTAGCAGTCCGAATTGGCTTGATCAAATCAAATGTTAAAGTCGATCTGAAAACACGGTTGGTATATTGTTCTCAAACCTACAGGCAAAGCAGAACACAAAAGCCTATTTTCGGTTTTATTTTCCCAAAGCCCTTATCCCAAAGTCTGACATCAGAAAACCCTAATTGAAAGACAATATAAAAGCAGTGAATGCACAGTAATCAAGGGAGAGGCAACTGTTCATTTTGAAAACCCTAGCCGTGAACACAAAGCAAAAACCCAGAAAAGCAAGAACATCATACAAAGAACACAAACCCGGCGATAAAAAAAACGAAACATTCAAGCAGCTCATCATTTCCTATCATACCCCCTTCAGAAAAACCGAAAATAGCCACGAGAAAGAAGAGATTCGGAAGGTATTACCGGTTTAGCAGAGAAGGGAGGAGGTTGCGGACTTATTGTGTTGCCATCCTTCTCCTTTCCTCACCCTTTTTTTTGTTTTTTTGCATATCATCACCGTCATCATCATGTTTAGCAACTTAGGGTTTCATTTCCAATCTGTAAACAACAAAATCAAAACGGGTTTTCGAAGTCAGAAATAATTAACAATAGAGATAACGGAGAAAGAGTTGAGCGGCGATTTACGTGAAATCGTGAGTTCGAGAGTTTGATAACAACGCGATCCATGGAAATCGAGGCGAGCAAACACGGTGAGGATTCGAGGCGGCGATTAGATCGCGAGAAGCAGAGATTCGCGGTGAGTTCCGTGAGACGGCGATGAGATGGCTGACGCGCGAAGGGTTTGCATGTGTTTGAGAGATAGAGAGGATGAGGTCGTGAGGGAGTGAATGTGAGAGATTGAGAGAAACGAAGAGATGAGTGAGGCTGATTCTTTTTTCTGTTTAGAGACCTTTAACCACACTTAATCAATTTTGTTTGTTTTAAAAAATATATAATCAAGTTTTTAGTAAATAGTTTTTTTTAGATTTAGTTCTAATTCTTTTTTTATATAATATTTATTTTATAAAATCTAGCTTAGTTAGTAAAAAATTTTTTTGGTTTATAAACTAATTGTTTTTTTTTTAAAACTAATTTAGTTTTGGGTTTTAAAAAAAATAGATTTTGTTTTTTTATTTATTTTATAAAATAACTTAAGATTAGTTATTAATAGGTTTAGTTTTATTTATGTATCTAAGATATAATAAAGATTTTAATAAAACTAATTTAGTTTTTTTTTTAAAAAAAATAATATATAATAATATAATGACAATAAACTAATTTTGTTTTATTTTATTTTATTAGTATTAGTTTTTTAAATTAGAGTTAGTGTTATTTATTTTATAACTTATAATATAAAATGGGTCTAAGAAGATATTGGTTTGGTCTTGGTGTTTAGTCCAGGTGGTGACACTTGTCACCACCTGTTTGGTCTATTTTCAAAATCTGGTGTATACATGTCTATTGTATCTATTTTGCACCCTCCTGCATCAAGCCATCAGATCTGTTGAAGTCCAGATCCAACGATCTAGAATGGTGGACCACAATATGATTCATAGAAGCACTTATACAAAATCCAGCAGCATTGTTTTTGGGCTTGGGCTCAGATTGTTGTTCACACCCCCCAAATTAAAGCTCCAATCAGGCCCATTTTCTAACTCTCTCTTTAAATTTATTATTATGCAAGTTTTTTTTATATATTGATGTATTAAATAATAATTAGTATAAGATAGTTTTTATTTGCTAAATTATCAATTAAATTATTAGTTGATTTTTTATCAAGTAGAAAAAATCTATACTAATAATTATTTAAATTCCGGTTTGTATTGTGTGTTAATTTATTTTCTTTTATTATCCGCTTTATTATGTTATTCTCTTGTATTTTGTTACGCGATTGTACACTTCACTCATTAATTAACATAAACAACAACAACGCCTCCGATCTCACATTTTTGGTTACCCACACCAAATTCTCTAAGGGTCTCATGGTTGGGGATGGGCATGGCCATCCTCACGAGGTTAATTAAGGCCCTCGTTGCCTTGATTAATCATAACCCGAAAAACAATTGGTCCACATACCAATCACCATGCACCAGGGTCTCATGGTTGGGGATAGGAGCACCTATCCTCACGAGGTTAATCAAGTCCATATAGTTGGTTAATCATAACCCGAAATATCATTTCTCTACGTCCAACGCCGCAATTTTCAAAACACTTTCAAGTCAAAAATAATTAATTGAACTTGTTTCTTTCAAAAATCAATTTGTTTTACAAAACAAAAAAAAAACATAGTGCTATGGTATTTAATTAAATTGTTAGAGGATAGCTCGACGATTTAATTAAAATGTAAAGTATTTGGGCCATTAGAGGTAACAATGACTTAAATACTTTATTCCATACATAATAAAAGTGAACTTTGTTTCACCTCACTCTTTTCATAATAAAGATTTTGGATGAGAGATGATCGGTTGACCTCAATCACCAATCTCGAGTATTGAATCGTTAGAGGATAGCCCACGTTTTGGTACTTGTCATCTACAATTAAAATCAATTCAACCCATTCAAATCCTTTTTCGCTCATATGCGATTATCAAAATAAAAAACATTTTCTTCTAAAATCAACACAACCAATCCAAGACATTTTCAACAAGAACTACGGAGTTTTGACTTTCCATTGCGAGGGAATACGTAGGCACGCGGTTTCAAAACCGTGTCAAACTCAAAATAATAATAAACAAATCCCTTTTCTTATTTCTTATTCATGACTTAGAAATTAGCGATTACACACACAAACACATTTTGAACTAAATGGGTCCCATCGAGTACGATGGACGTAAGAGGTGCTAATACCTTCCTCTTGCGTAACCGACTCCCGAATCCATGTTTTTTGGTCTTGTAGACCGCCTTATCCGATTTTTGTGGGTTTTATCTATATTTCCCCATTCTTTCTAGAACGAATAAAATTAGGTGGCGATTTTATTGTTTTGAAAATTCATTTGAATGATTTTTGAAAATCGAGTTGCTTCACCGACGCAAGGTGAAACTTCATAGATACCATTGTCTCATGTTCGACAACATCAAGAAATCGAAAATGGTATCTCTGGGGGGAATTTTGTTAGCTGGAAATTCGTAAATTAAACTAAGGGCATGGTTCAGAGGCAAAAGTTCCTACAACTTAAGGACCAATCCTAAATGGAGGTAGCTTCTGGAGACATTTTAACAAAGCTAAGTCAGAAGCTCCAAAATGAATGCTTGTCGGTTGAGAATTTGGTTCAGAAGGCCAGATTAAGTCGACTAGAGCGAAACAACGTTGTAAACAAGACCATGTCAACATACTATATGATGGTGAATCGGCAAGTTTGAGTCGAGCGAAGGCATTAGTCGAGTATTGTTCTTTGTCGAAAGTGTTTGCCGATGGATTTAGGAAATTTTCTTTGTGCCTCGAAAGTAAACAGAATCTGGCGGTTTCCTTACGAAGACACCGAGAAAAGTCGAAAAAATGAGGAGATCGTGGGTAGTTGCCTCAGAAGATCGTGGGTTAGAGGCTTTTGAATGGATGGTGAAACATGGGCTGAAGTTGCTTCTGAAGATTGGATCTCATCCGTTGATTAGCTTTAGCAGTTACCTTGTAATTAGTATAAATAAGTTAGAATGTTAAGAATTATGGGTGTTCATTTGTACTCTCAAATTATTTGCTAACACTACTTTAATTCCGCTAAAGGAAGAAAAATATATGCTTTGATGAACGTGAATTACCACACTTTTATTGCAATGCAATCAATTTACATTTAGCTTTGTCTTTATTGCTTTTCGTTTACTTCTGCTCATTTGCTTGTTGGTCACGAGTCACCAATTTCCCTATTCACCAAAAATATACGCAAACTGTTGGTCACGAGCCACCAATAGTCAGAATTCTTCTTGTGTGGAAAGTCATTGCACTGTTTCTCTTAGGCTCTGGAAACCGTTTCTGGGCCAAGGTTATTTCGTTCTGATAGTAGTGTAATTCACGAAACCTTACGTGTCTTGAGATCAACTAGTCGATCTCATAGTAACCCTAGTTTGGGACTTAAGGGAGGACCAACGATTGTTTACCATTTTCCACGATGTGATTTCCATTTAAGCGCTTGAGTCGAACAATTTTTATTAACCAACTTCATCATTTCATTAACCAATTTTTTATATTGGCTTAAATGCACTTTTGGTCCCCCTATATTAATGTTTTTAACATTTTAGTCCCTTTATAAAAAAAAAACCAACTATTAGGTCCCCCAATATCATATTTCATGTTTTTTTAGTGGTTCCCCATGATAAAATAGTCTAATTTGCATAGGTGGCATTGAAATTATGAAGTGACATTTTTTTAATTGATATAACGTCATTATAAATATTTAAAAATTTATTATTTTATTTTTTTAAATTTTCTTATTTTTAATTATTTTTGTTATTTTTGTTTATAAATATTTATTTAGAAATTATATATTATAAATTTTAATTCTAAAGTATATATTTTTGGGTCTATTTTTAATGACGTGACAACAATTAAAAAATGTCACCTCATAATTTCAATGCCACATATGCAAATTAGACTATTTTGTCACGAGGACCTAAAAAAACATAAAATATGATATTGGGATTAGAATTTTATATAGAAAACTAAAATGTTTAAAAATTACTATTAAAAATATAAATTTTTATAAAAAATATTATTATAATAATATATTACTGTTCAAAAATATAGTTTTTATTAAAAACTTTTACCAATACAAATGATAAATAGTATTTGATGTAAGTAATAATATAAAATTTTGGTGTATGAATAGTATTGATCAAATAAAATAGAGGGTATTTTGTTATTTTCTTTTCCTTGTCAACTGCCACTTTACATTGTTACAGAATGATGTCTCTAATAAATAAATAAATAAATATGGAAAGCCATGCGTATATAAATTAATATATATTTTATCCTAACTTCGATTCCTTCCTTTTCTTTTCCCATTAGTATGAAATATGAATGGTGCAAATCTGTTTTGATTCCCAACATTTCGTTTATTTCAAATGTAACCCAGAATGAAACACATAAACAATACCCTCTATTGCCAAACAAATTTGTAGAAGCAAATCTTCTGATTTCTGGTATTTTTTAAGGAAATGGGTTAAAATTTGGTTATGGGTTTTATTTTAGGTTAAATTTGGAGAAGAAGATGAAGAATAATAATTACAATTTAGAAAAAGATTTTAGTCACAAGAAATAGTCATCATTGTCACGTAGATATTTATGATTTTGGTATGAGTGAGAGAAAAGGACTTATATGTATCTATTGAAAAGATAAAAGATCAATTTGACACGAAAAAATTAAAAATAAATTAAACTTAAAAGCATACTTAAGGAATTAAAAGTTGTATTTTGCCTATAATTAAATATTTAAAATTTACATATAATTAACTTATTTATTATAAAAAAATTATAATAAAATTAAATTTATTATCATTTGTGATTTGAGATGGTAGATGTTGCTTTGAAATTCTCTTCGTTGTTAGAAACAACTTATACTTCAATTTTTTGATTTTATCTCCAAAATTCTTCTCCATTTTAAAGGCGAGTAAAAAAATTAATTTTTATTAAGAATCTATTTTATTGTTTGATCTGGACCTCTAAAACGTTAAAACCGATTCTGATGAAGGGATATAATTTGTTTGAATGTTTTATAAATAACCAAGGTTACGGGTGTCGATATTATGTGAAGAATTACACATTGAATATTGTGTCTGTCGGCGTTCTTGAGTGATGAGAACATGTAATATATATTTAGAATTAAACATTGATGATTTTTTGCTATATAACTGTTTGCTATTATTTCTAAGTATTTTTACATTTCCTTCAATTTATAAGTGTTTAACAATAAGACACTATTCACATAAAAGACATAAATGACGTCATTTCACGTTTGCTTCCTTGAAGTTTATGAATGAACTTACATAATATATAGTTGATAAATGATATTCTTACATCATATTTTTATAACATTATTGAGATTTTTCCTGCCTCCTCCTTTATTATACCGGACATCCCATTTTTTAATGTTTTGAAAATAGTCTTTAACTTATTTATTCAAAATTTTAATTTTTTTTAAAAACTGTTGAGAAAGTTGTGAAAAAAAGTAAATTTTCGATACCCAGACTAAATTTTTGATACTCTTTTTTGAAGCATATCGAAATTCTTTGTAATTTACATATTTTTCGACATCTATTTATCAAATATTTCTAAATTTACGGTGAAATTTATTGGAAATTTAAACAATCCGGTATATTTTAAAATTATTATACGTATCGGAAATATCCAAAATTTACGGTATAAAAGCATTACGAAAATTCCACGGTGGATTTTATTCAAGTATAAATTTATCGTTTAAAAAAATAAAAATTAAGTCTCAATATTATCGGAAATTTGAAATTTTCGTATATAAAAAATATTGGAAATTTAAAATTCCTAGTTATTTTTGTCTGAAACCTACCGAAATTTGAAATATTAGATATTTTCAATACGATTTTAGAATTTTCGATCTGAAACATTTGTACAGTAAAATAGTAAATCTCACAAATTTTCGGTATTCCTATGAAATTTTCAATTATGTAAAATCACTAAATATCGATATTTTCTAAAGATATTGAGGGGTGGCGGTATAACTGTGGGGTAGCAAGAATAAATCTCTATTTTCTGTTTATCAATATAGTGAACAGTGAAATATTATAATAATAATTTTTAATTTTTTTTAATTGAAGGAGTACATAAACAAAATTATATAATTAATCAATATTTTAAATTTAATTAACCAATTTCATAGCTATTAAAAATTTGTGCAATATTATCAAATTTCATAATCAATTAATCAACTACGTAACTTTATTAATAAATTTTTTACATTTCATAAATCGAATTTATTTTACTACTAAAATTTACTTTTAATATTTAAATATTAATTAACCAACTTATTTATTTTATTCATTTTTTTATATTTTATTAACTAATTTTATTTTATTAATATATTTTAATAATCTAGTATTTATTTCACTTCATTAATAACTTTTATATTTTATAAATCAATGTTGTACCATTTAAAATAATCATTGATGTATCATTTATGCATCATTCATATGCACTGTTCGCTTACAACTTCTTACCTTGTATTAATTACTATCAATGTTTCTTGAAAAAATAAAGAGTCACAACGTGATAAAAGAGAAAATGTGATAAAGAAAAAAATTGAATAACAAAATCTGACGCCACTAAATATGTAAAGAAAGAGAGAATAGATGATTTGATTATTTAATTAACTTTTTTGTACATATAAGTAAGAGAAATTTGATGCAGTGCCTGTTTGGTATAGCTTCTCACTACCATCCACCGTAAAAAAAACTATAAATTGTAGAATTTTTTTTGGAATAACTAATTTTAAAAAAAAATACAAAAATAACTAACTTTTGAAAAAATTTACGCAAATAACCAACTTTCAGGACAAAATTACACGTAGGAGTCATCTGAGATGGCTCCTCCTCTTAAACTTTATACATAGGCGTCATCCCACATGACTCCTCCTTGTCAATAAGCCATGCAGGATGGCGCCTCCTCTTGTGGTGTACATGTAGGGCCATTTCGGATGGCTCCTATGTATTTTTTATAAATACACACTCACCCTCCTTCATTTTTCACATTTTCAACTTCTCATCTCATATTCTCTCTTATATTCTCTCTTATTCTGTTACTCTCTCTTTTTCTATCATGACATCTCCATACATCCATACGAGGAGATGAATACGTTGTTTTCTACCTCGAAACCTCCAATGAAAATGAAATTTTGGCACATATTTACCATGGCTGAAAAAAGAGTTGATCGTTGGTTAGAGGAGAAATAGAAGATGGTGATGAAATTAGAAGGATCGAGGAGGAAGAAGAACAACCATGAACTTCATGGCCGGTCAACCTCAAATTTGGTTGGAGGAAGTCAAAGCAGACGTCGGCGTTATTGCGATGATGTATGGTTAGATGAGATTGTTTTTGGAGTTGTAGTGTCTTAAATAATTTTTGTGTTGTCGATGCGTCATAGTTCATGTTGTTGTTTGTTTTAATCGTGTAGTTTTTAATTTTGTTGTCTGCGTATTGGTGTTTGTAATAAATGCGAATTAATGGAAAGAAGAAGATTTGTTACAATATTAAAAGTGCAGATAAATGAAATATAAATTTTAGGATGTTGAGGTTGTAGCACGCTGGGGATAATTTTTTCGATTGTGTCCGGATTGACGACATAGACCACACTTTCTTTCTAGTTTATCAACGTCGTCCATTTCAGTTGTTATACGTTTGCTCTTGGGACAACCCTTTTTATTTCTCCGCATTTGACTGTTATGCCAAACTACTTCCCCTTCGTACGTAGGCCAATAATCTGCTTTTGCTACTGGTTCGAAGGCATTGTTGTATACGTTGAGCAAGGTCTGAGACTTGTAAATTGGAGAAAAGTACTAGTGCATCTTGATGAACATGTGCACATAGCAACAATAACATGAGGGCGAGGAATTGAAAGGCACGAAATTTTCTGGTCGCAGTAACACCTTCTAAAATACCCGAATAATACTAATTATATCAATGATTAAAGACATATTCCATCGAGTTAACGGAACAAGGGATATCACAACTATGAAATAAAATAAAACTTCCAATAAAGCGATGGTCATGCTACCGAGGGTCATTATTCAAATCATAATCAAATTAAGACCATGTCTTACGCGATTGGAAAAATACCATAACCAAGCGGAATAAACCAAAACATAATTATTCCCAATGAAAGTCAAAGAAAAAATTGAACAATAACTAATTCCTCAACTCGCGTTTCTGATGTTACAACCTAATCGAGCATGACACGGACCGCAGCGGACTTAAATGACAAGCTCTAGAGCCATCCTACTTTGACTCACGAGCTTTCTAACTTTAATCGAAATTGTTAAAGTAAGGGTGAGACTTCTCATAATTAAAACACATTATAAACTTCTCGATCAACAATATATCCACAAGCATATTATTTCACCCATTTTAGCCTAAATTGATTCAATACGCATTCCACAATCCACTCTGATCAACATGCACAATCAATAATCCAAAAGAATTATAACAACGGAAGACATCCTA